>JAAMPD010000115.1:0-88347 GCA_025266255.1 Trissolcus basalis
TTTTGGTTTCGTTTTTTNTTTTTTTTTTTTTTTTTTTTTGCATTTTGTAACGTTATGCATCAGTTTAATTTAGCGCGGAGAAAATGCAAAATCAAGAAACTGAAAGAAGTGTCTTTTTGCGAAAAGAAGCCGGAAAGAAGTTGCACAGAGGGTGAGAAACGACGCAGAGTAGGAAGAGGTCAGAATCGAAGTCTGACAGCCAATGGGGACGTCGAGCCAAGTGGGGCGCGAAAAATGGGCTGGGCTGACTTCCTTCCACCCTGAGCGGGTTCTAAGGGCGAGGGTGAGGGTAAAGGTACTCTCCGAAGTAGGGGCAACGAGGGCTTTTACGACGACCCAAACATCCAGCCAGGGTCAGTTGGGTCGCAGCCCTGCACCCCTATAGCCTTGTCTGTCACGCTCTTTGCTCTTCACGTACATTCAACTCAACCGTTCGATTCAATAAGATCATATTTTTCTCATCTGAAGAAAAAAAAAGAGAGACAAAAAAGTGGTCTGTATATTAATCTTTGAACCTTCGTATCAAAACTTTTAACATCCCATCAATCAAAATCAAAAATGATATTTTGATGAAAATTGATTAAAATTGTTCATGCAAAATTTACATCCTAATTCAACAGAACAAGTTGAAAATAATAAATTAATCAAATTATTGTTGCATCAATATTGAATCATGTTCCGTCTAAGATTTGTGAAGCGTAATTTGATCTACACATTGATTACAATAATAACAGCGAAGGAAACAAAAATAGCATCTGAAAAGTATAGAGATCGAGTTTGGCAGTCGGACTTTTGATCAGAAGTCAATAATGTGACCTTTGACTGAACCGAACGTTAAAAGTCGTCGGGGTAACTCGGAACAATTTAACTGTGTCTCGATATAGCTTCGTCAGTGTCAAATCACCTGTCAATAGAAGACGGAATTCGTCGTCAGTATATCTCTGCCTAGTTTTTATTTTGATGTTTGAAATGTCGTCTAGGTCTAAAGAGCAATGCACTCTACACTTTCTGAACTCCTTCTTTCAATTAATTTAAAGTCTTTGCTCATAATCTATATTTGTAATATTTCTTGTAACATTTTCATTCATCTCTAAATTTATAAATAAAAAGACTATTTTCCAGGCAAATTTTTTTCTAAAAATATTAATACAAAATATAATAAAATTGTATGTAAAAAATGGTATATTTTTTCTTGCAACTTTGAAATGGTAAGTATCAAACAACACACAAACAGACATACAAATCGATTGATAGTCAGAATGTGACATCGCGGCAAAAGCGATTGCTGGTAAGATACGAAGGGTAGATGTTAGCCATCAGGCAGTTGAATTGCGGGTGTAAGGTCCACCACGTAGTCGCAACGCAAAGTTAGCGAGGAGCCGTGCAATCACCCTCGCTCCACTGCGGTTAGCCATACAACTTGCTCGACTTTCGGAGGGTGGCGTCGGGGTTCAGTCTACCACTATAACGGGGTTGGCGCATCGCGTATAAGTGTACCACGACGATGGGGCTCGCCGGCCGAACAATGCCTTCATTCAATACGCTTTAGATATGATTACCGGAAACCATCCCGTAATTACTTTTTGTACTTCGAAACGCTCGCTCGACAAGCCGTTCCCTAGTCGCGATTTCATGACAATCTTTTTTCCTGTGTGTTCCTTCGTGTTTTACGTGACATGTTACAACTGCAATTTCAACTTGCCTGAAAAGCCCTGGCCTTTGTTTAACCACGCTACTTCTGATAAACTTTTTTTGTTCGAATATGATCGTTCCTTTTGTTTAATTACAAAAATTAAAATTATACCTTTCTTGATGAAAGTTTCATTTTTGTCTGTAATATACATTTAGCTTATTTAATAAACATAGAGCCTCGACTGAGCTCTTATCGTTTGAAAAAATTGCAAGACCTGGTGAAAGCTCATAGCTCGAATAGATTCTAGACGACAAGCAAAGGTGCCTCTATATTACGAGTGTGTTTATATTTGCTCCATCTTCTCTTATCTGCTTTCTCCCCAGAGTCCTTTTGTTCGCACTCTTTCGACTGTTACTGCCGCAAAATTAACTCCGCAAGAGCGAGTTTAAGAAGTGGCGCGCTTTATACGCCCCCGTAGCCTGGGGGTCCGTTGGCATTGTCCCGGCCCGAGTATTATTTTAACATTATCAGTGCCGAGGACCCGCTTAATTAATTTATTTATGAAGTGTCGGCGCACCGGCGCTCCACGATGCAGCCAGCGTCTCCCGAGATTCAACCCCTTGTCGCCTGGATCTTCACGTCTCCGAACCACAATGATGGATGAGAAATGCTCTGCTCGCTGATACACGTGTGCGCTCTTTCTTTATTGTTTCTTGTTATCACCCTGAAAAAAAAGGAAAATCCAAGCGATAAGAAAGTGTAACTCAGGAGAATTGCGCGGTGCAACAAAGGGTGAACTTGTTTTCGGTTTGACTGATAACTGAAAGTCAAAATTTGACGGAGATTAATTGGCGGTTTGTTGTTAATCATCCCGCTGAAACGAGATGAGATCAGTTGAATGCTCGTTCAATTAGGATAATCAAAATAGTTTCGACGATTTTTGCGAGCATGATGAGCTTCTAATTATGAAAATTGGAATGACAAATGAAACTTGGCAAATATTTTTTCACCGTGGTTTCTAAGGGTGTGTTTTGAAGTCACAATCAATCACGTGATCATTCAGTAGAAAAATCAACATTGTGAACGGGTGAAAAAACAATACAAAGTAGACACACGGATGAAAGTATGGTCTGAGGCGGAAATCGCCGGTGTACAAAGGTCAGTGATATTTGCATACGTCCGGGTGTTCCCCTACTACAAGGTCACTTCTACTGTACGATCATGGATCACCTGCCCTGCGATTAGCAAGGGTCAAGGAGATGCAAGGACCAGTAATAATATTCATTGGTCCCACTCCTGTCGTCCTATCTAAAATTCCAACAAACATTGACGGATTAATGATAGCTGTAGATATACTTAGCGAAAATCGTTGTGTGTCTATTTTGATTCTGATTATTCATACCTGATCGTTTTTATTGAAACTTTGACGTTACGGTAATCGCAACGGACCAAGTACATACGCGCCAAGAGGTCATGGGAATTCGATTTTGCCGAGGTCACTAATGATCCTGCGTCAAACACGCGGAAAGAAACTTCATCAATTTTGCTGGACGTGTCGAGGTATTGCGCTGATCGAGTGTAAAATTTTCCATCCAATTTGTCGGCTTCGAATCACTTGACTTGATTGGGTTTGGAATATAAAAGTAGAACTTTGGGCTCGTCGCCAAGGTGCGTCTGCTGACTTAGGTCTGAAAAATAGAAAAAAACAGTTAAAATCACCAAAAGATTTCTTTTTAGACGACATTAGAGTTGACCCTCGTTGACAGTGAGAGACATCTATTAATGATTCCTCGATTTAAAAATCGTACCCGAAACTGAAGAATGAATTTAAGTATGATGGGAGGGTAGTTTGAAGGTGAAGGGAAAGGTAACACGGTGAGTTTGCTAATAGTTCCACATCAAACAGCGACTGACCGTTTAAGCGCGTGAAATATCTGAGACGACGCATCATCAATCTTACGAAATGTTTTTCACGTGTAAATACTTTTGTACTGGCTAGTCAATTTTGCGGCAGATGACGAGTTCAAACGGTTTAGAAATTTTGACGCGAAGAAAAAAGAGTATTAGTTCCAGGTGCCAGGTTCAGGAGTTTGAGTTGAACATCAATTTGTAAGCCGTTAAGTTGATGCTGGAAAATGAAACGTTTTTAGACTCAAACGAGTTACGTAATGACCGATAAATTTTACGGTAGAATGTTGAAGTTTGGATTTAATTGGGTCGAAATGGGGTGCTCAAAGGCCAAGCTTAATATCCTTCAGCATGTCCATATTTCTAGTCATTTTTAACTAAATGATAATTAAAAGTTACCTAGTCGTTTATAAATTAAATTGTCTTGGCGAATATCGTAATTTCATTAGACGTGACGTTCGCTCTTCAAATACTTAAAGACTCCTTCGCGGCATCAGAAACCATTCAACCATTCAGTATTACACAGAATAGTATATGTTATGAGTTCTCTCTTAATGAATAGTAAACTTGAAGTACTTGAAGACCCAGAAGGCACCAACTCGAATCCTTTGAGACCTACGAATTTCCATTGTTGAAAACAAAAGTTTATCTGACGAAAAAAAATTCTAATCTGATGATTCAAGTAGGAATCAAAAAGTAATATTTATATAATAGACTCATCCTTCAAGCGTCACCGAAACATTATTCAAACCGCGCAGAAATAAAACAAAAAACCTTCTGACGAACTATAAAAAGATGACGCGCAAAACAAACTGCTAGACGAAAGCGTTACATTTGCATGACGAGAAAAAAAAAGGTTCGTTTGAATCAAGACATCCAAACGCATCGCATTCATCAGTGATCGTTGTTATGCCTGTGCCATAATTCATCGTTGATGCACTGGGTAATCGAGAAACTTTTTTTTCTTCTCTTGCGTTATGCATCGGTGAATAATGACATGCGTCCAATCAATGACAATCGTTAATGAAATCAATCCGACGGGAGGGAAGATGCTCCTCGAAGCTGCTCGTTGCCGGGTAGCCGTCAGTAACGGTCCGACGCATGACTCGCGTTTCGCGATCGCCACGATAGCGTCAAGTGCATAATGTACACGACAGAAAACTCACCATTAATTAATCTTGCCGAGGTGTCAACAGAATTAATGATACGTCGATCGTCTTGTTTCTCCTTTTGCGACACGCTGGTGATTGATATCCCATTCTGAAAATACAAACTTGGTTCAATCACGGTAGTTCTGCATCGAAGTGTTGCTGAAATCGTCATTTCATTTTTATTATTACTTCTTTTCTCGACAGTTTAATTAGTTAATATCTAGCGGGATTCATAAACTCCGTCAGGGTTGTTGCACTTGAATGATTTTCATTTCTCCTACTACTTCCTGATATTCCATACCTGAAAATATTTTCCACAAGTTGTTTCAATATTATTTACATATTGCCATCAATTTATATGTAGAAAAAAAAATTCTGTCTTCATTTCCACTGACATTTATTTAAAATAAACTAAAAGAAATAAAATAAAGTCACTAAATAAAACCATTCCTTAGATGAAACATAAGAGGTTGATCTTGTTTTAAAAAATGGATAAATTTAAAATTTCTTACCTATTTCAGATTTTGCAGGTGTGGAACAATCCTGGTAGTACACACTACGACTATATCAAAGCATTAAATCCGAATGGAATACGGATGCGCACAAGCGTCGTGTAACCAGCAATCTTCAATCATAACTTGATAATATCGTTTATCATTACACATTCGGTGAGGCAGAGTTGGCGATCAATAGAGAAGCGTTTAGCGGGTGGATCATCTCCGTTGATGGAATGACGATAATAAAGTTGATGACGTGGAATAAACTGTACAGGGGATATATATATATAATTTTCGAAAAATGGCGCTACACCAGCGTGGAGTTAACAATTATTTGCAAGTCCGTTCACTTGACTCGGATTAGCGTCGATATGATCCGCCAACGTATTGCGAGGAACTTGGTATGAACTCGCTATCAAAGAACGGAGGACGAGGGGCGAGGAAAAAGAGTCGTCGGTGGAATGGGTTTTTAATCAGTGTATTGCGGACAATGGTGTCCCCGTGGGGCACCAGCCCTTGTACCTTCTTCTTTGGCCTTGAATGTAAGCGCGTGCCCTCGCTCGCCCCTCGTCCCATTCGCACACCCTCCCCAAAACCGCGCTGCTTACTCTACCGGAGACGCACCAAAGTAGAACATTGCGTGTGTGTAATTTCGACCGCGCACATTGTCAAGCGTCTTCCATTCCACGGACTCATTAGGCGCCTTATTACGCAAATTCGCTTTTCAAACCTAGCCACTATCTTTTCACTCAGGCATTTTAATTATGTGAGCATGGTCGTTTTTAATAACACGGAAACATGGCACTTGTGAGAAACCCTGAGAAATCGTATTTATTTGCACGACAAATTTATTATTTGTCAGCGAGTTGTTTTTTCTTTCAAATTCTTTTGTTGTGAAAATAGTGCCGTAGGTCTGAATAAGAATGTCGATTCTAAGATTGAACATTTCTGCGAGGACAATTTGCGTTTACGGTATCTGTTGCAGGACTTGCGCATTGTGCGACTAGAACGTGATGGTTGAAAGTGAAACCGCGCAGCAATCAGTGTCAGCCATATGTCACACGGCCAACATTAGCGCGCGTATCAATCGAGGGGAAACGAGCGCGACGAGGACAAGCGTATGTGCACGCACTTGCGTATCTCATCTTTGGCTCTGTATAATCCACTCGGCTCCCTCATCCTACCCCCTTTTTGAGCGTGCAAATTATTACTTACACGGACGATTGTGTCTTGACGCGCACACGATAACCGAAAGACCTCAATGGGTTTCGAGTACGACAGAGAGATAATGCGCCCACGACTATGTCATGTGGAATGACTTTTCATTCATTGCGGTTAAAGGGTGGCATTGCGTTATTACGATACGAATGAGTTCTTAGGTCGGCATTGTTACACTCGTCAATTGTCACATCGGTGCAATTCTATTAGATCGAGAGGATGGAGTGATTTAGCATACTGCATCTCCAATATACCCATATAAATTTAATTTCATCTCTATGAAGAAAGCTTTCAACTTTTTTTTCTCGATTATATTTTTTAATTACCACTGTTTTTAACACTTACTTAGATTAATTTCTTTCACCAAGTCGTTGCGACAATGTTCAACTCGCATTTATCAATCAATAAAATTTCGCAAGAATTGTTTTTTTTTTTAATAAAATAAAAAAACAGCAGTCTTTGAAATATTTGTCTGAGAAAATTTGCAATACGCACCCGTAAGAGAATTTTGTTTTTATTTGTCGCCCGTCTCCGATAGTTTTGTGTCCATTATTTTTTGTCAACTGTTATTTATCGTCATTGTATCGTAGCATTTTGCTTCTCTTGCAAATAACCTTTACTTTCGTAGCTCAGAAGCAATATCAACAACGGGAGAAATCACGAATGCATCGCAGAGACGGACAATATTTGCATCGAGGAAAGCGCATTGTCCATTGTTGCAGGCACTTGAGACGCGTTAGTGCAGTTATCTCGCGATGGCATTCCATTGTTCCTTCGAATCACAGCATCGACACAGTCGTAATCTATATGTTTATGCACATCTAAGGTATCAACTACGGTAAATAGACGACAGGCAAACGCTCATTCGCTAATAGAATCTCGGCAGACATATAAACCATTTTCGACAGGCAAAATATAATGTCTGGAGGAGAGACGGAGCTAAACAAATTTCTCTGTTATAAATGTAGAACTTAGCCAGCTAATTTTTTTCATAAATTTACAATGACTTGTACCAACTCCCGCACGGACGAAAATATATTTTTAAAATATAAACAACATATTTTTTTCGTGTAGAAAATATAATCCGGCAATAAATATAATATTTAATTTATATATTTTTTCATAAATTTAATTATATAAATTTATAAAATAAAATGTATTGTCTGTGTTGTATGTAACAAAAAAGAAACTCGTTTTGTATTTAAAAAATGAACAAATTTCTGAAATCAAATTATAATAATAAAGAAATATTGCATGAAAAATTGAGCCTGTGATGGTGTTTTGTTTTGAAATTTCATTAATCAGCGTTAAAAATGAAGCTGGCAATATAAGAAAACGTGTAAAATTGTTGAGAGTCGAGAGGGGCTCTCTGATGGAGGTTGCAAAAGAGCGAGACATTGATTGCGAGACGAAATTTGTTGAAACTTGATATGGAACTCGCAACGCCCATTATCCGCACAAAATAACCCCGTTGAACCTGCCGGAGTAGCACCTCTCGTGTGGCGCGCACGTAGTCGTCATTATTATATATAACTTAATTGTACGCAGACGAAGAGGGTAAAACGCTCGGAGATAGATCGTGTCGGGGAATAAGCAGTCGCGTGACAGATGTTATCCAAGCATGTCGGGTCGCAATTCAGAGGCCAAGCAGAGTGCTTGCTCTGCGCTATCAGTGTCATTCGCGGGACCGAGGGGTGGTGCTGCGTCGATAACGCCGCATGGCGAAATTCTGTTATTGCGCTGCACACGCAGAATCGTGTAATAACTTATATTCTCTCGTGCTGTACTTGCGTCTGGCGAGCATGTTTGCACATTGAGCGAGGCTACGGTTTCTTCGCGTACCCGAGAGCCGAGGTCTCCTTTGAACTCGAGTTACCATAATCAGTCAGCCACAGAAAAGGCCGTTGGGATTAATTAAGCTGTAATTACTGGCCAGACTTCTCTGAACGTTAATGGGCAACCTGATATCCGTGAAAGGCCGGACACCGCATGAATAGATCACTGACCGGAGTACGCGGCCGGGCTTCTATATTTCGATCTGACGAAATTACGCCACCCGAGCGCCCTTTTTCATGAATATGCATTACATTGACCTCTCGGCGCTTTGTATCCTATCGTCCGCGCTGTTTATGTCGTTTCGAGTGTTTTACGCAAAACGGATGATGTCAGCCTGTTGCCCGAACTTTACAATTACCGCACGAGATAAATGGCACACAGCTATTCGAGCGAGTTCTGTCCATCAAAATTATTCAACTTGAATATAAGCTCGTACAGATTTTTATGTTCACGTTAACCATGTAACCTAAACAAGTTCCATATAAAAAAAAATCATATATATAATATACAATCAAATTTCACAGTCTTCAATCATGAAACCTCATTATCGATCCCTAAACCATAACCAACCACGTGCAAACATGATTGATAAACATGCCATGTTGATCTATCCTTCATCACCAACAAACGTGAATTAAAATTCAAATTAATTACATATGTAATTTTATATATTTCATTCACAGTGTAATTCAATCTCCAGTCTATTTCATCTTTTGCTGTTTACACGATTCAAAAGCGAATATTAATCCACCTCAGTTGGGTCTCGACAATTTAAATTCTCGGTGGAATAATTTTTTGTTAATCAACCAAGTATTATTCCATCGAATGATGAGCTGTTGAATGAAGCTGCTCATATCCTAGCAGACGTCAAGCCCTTTATTTCCCTTGACTCAGGACTGCAAAGTGTCTGGAACCTTTCAACCGTGGCACCATACATAATTAGCACCTGAATCAACTGATGTTCATGATCAGTGGACTCAGTGAATTTCAATCACGTCGAGGCTCTCGAGCCGTTGATAGGCATTCTATCCGATTAATACATAAATCAAAACACGCATTCAGTAGGCTGGACGCGAGCGGAAGGAAGTGACAGAGCAGAGGGGTGGCGAGCGTGCACCTGAAGGTTTGCACACAGCCCGAAGACGGCAAAAAGGGCAGGGACGCAGTGACGCGATGGATGCCCTGAAAGGTAATTACTTCATCCGATGTGCAAACAATGGCCCGTACGGCGGCTTTTGTCCCGCGTGAGAAACAAAACCTCTGGTCAGTGTGCTTACACGTAAGCCCGGTGGGGCTGTCCTCGCTCTTGCCTTACCTGTTCCTCGCCAAGTAACTGATATTTGCGAGGGGGCCCCGGAGAGATTATACCTTTAACGTCTTGTGCAATGAATTACATAAGCATTAATCAGCGGGATGCCTTTGGGCCCCGCCAAAATCGTCCCGTTACCGAGACAATGGCCCGGCTTTCAGTGTACTGTTACATCGACGTTCCTTTAACGTCGCCTGTCAAACTCGAAGACACAAAAAAAAACGCATCGGTATCATAACAATGCGCGCTTTTTATCTCTGTTTGTGTTCGTTACATATAATCACGTAGGACCGGTGCGTGTAAGAAGGATTGTATAATTACGACGTGATTTTTCAACGATGAGACGTCGTTTTGGTTGATGCCCCGAAAGGGATATCTCATGATGCATAACAATTACAGCACAATTGTTGTCAAATGTTTGGGGACCCAAGATCTACCCTGCGGACACAGTCTCGGGAAATATGATACTGGCAACCTGAGGATGAGATCATTATTAGATCGCGAGTTTAGGGTTATGCGGCTAATTGAACCGCTGCTGAAATTTAATGACTTCATTAGGATTCGAGAGGAAGCTTTTTTTATCGCGGCCATACGACACCGCGTCATTTTTTTATCCCGAATTTGCAATTAGATGATTTACATTTTGCATAATCGGATAATTAGTATGGAATATCTGCTTGTTTTTTTTTCTTTTTGTTGAAATAAAATGAGGTGGGGTTTGAACGAATTTACCTCGTTCGCCGAAATGAGTTTGAAATAAAAAAAAAAAAAAAGTGTCAAGGAAAGAGAGTGAAGTATCAATCGCCAGGACAGGTTAACAGCGTGAATAGTTGTTTTGAATGGGAAGGCGCGACGCGTACGTAACGCATAATATAACGCAAATGGAATCAACAGCTGTCAACGTTCAATCGAGCGAATTTTGTGGCACTATCGGCGCAACGGCATCGGAAAAAAGAGCGCATTAAACGCCACCCACACGTTAATCGTCAATCCTGTTAGCAACGCGGAAGAGCGCCCTTCCGTAACGAAGGATCATCCCTTAATCCGTTCATTCGCTACCCCTCAGCCTCTCAACGCTTTGCGTCGCGTGAACGAGAGAGTGCTTTTGGAAGTTGCACACCCCACGTACAGACGTGCGCGTCCGTGTTTTTCATATATCTCCGTTTTTTTGCGCGTTGCTGCTACGCAACACCCTTTCAACGCCGCATCACTTTGATGCATCCTGCATTGAAACAATAATGCATCCGCGCATCAACATTGCATCACAAAACATCTGTACTCATGTCATAATGAAATGGACCTGCTTTATTTCACCGGTGATGTTTATTATTTATTGAACCGTGAAATAAATTTTCGTGCCTTTTTTGAACCAACTTGAACTTTTTCTTCGACAGAAAAAAAAATTAATCAAAGAATTCAACGCTTTGAAAACCTGCAAATTTTAATTAAAAAATATAAAATACTGAAAAGAATTTCATGGAAATTTTTCACTCGACTTTTTCATGCTGAATTATCAGAAAACGTTAACATCTGTTATTAAAAAAAATATATATCAATTGAAATATTAAAAATGTATTGGTATATATGAGCAATTGGAAATGAAATGAAATTAGACGCATTGGAAATGAATTCCACGTGTTCATCAGAAAAACAAAGCAGGGGGATTAATCAACAGAAGTCGATGCGATTAGAAGACAGGTCACTGGTTACGAAGAATGACACCATCATCCAACATTGTATCCGCAGTCAAGTCGTGGACCCTTTGCCCTGGCAAAACCATCAAATACCCCTGGTTCAGCAACAACACATCCCCTAGGCCAGGTCGAAAGAAAAAAAAGTCTCTTAATAAACACGTCTGACAACGTGGCATAGTGCATAACTTGCACGAGCCACGAGAGCGCTGTTCTTCCTCTGGACATCCTTGTTGCTCATTCGAACTTGGGTACAGCATGAGGAGCGAGTGGTGGTGCAACGCACAATGGATAAATGAGATTTTTTGTGACTGATTGAGATCCGAGAACAGGACAAGATCCAAGCAAAAGGAAGAGGAGAAAGGGGGATCAGCATCTCCCCCGGGAAGTAGCAGAGTGTACCGATGATAGGGTAGGTCCCTCGGGAGCGAGAAGAAAGGGTTGACAGAGGAGGATTTTAATACTCGCACTGTGGTCGGGCTCGCCATTGTCGATAAAACGTATCGACCGAATTACCATAAATACACTGCGCAAGAAGAACGAGGATTATTTGCAGCGCTATTTTATCTTGTGTCATGCTTCGGCTATCTTTGAAGAGCAGGTTTTTGATACTGTTATTGGATTTTCTATCTACTAAGGTATTAATTTATTAATCACTATTCAGCTGAAATGAAAAGTAAGCTTTGAAGGCACGATGTTTGATGGAGCAATTGAAGTTTTTATGAATTATAAAAAAATTGTTACTTTGATAAGACGGTTATGTCGTCGATATGACATTTGATTTAGTTATCTGTTGGGATGAGTGTCGTAAAAAGCAACGAAATGCAATCTGACATTAATAGCGCAGGTGCGAAGTTATTCTAAATGAAAAAAAAAACGTTAAAACATTTGAATCACTCATAATTTAGACCTTTGCAGACAAAAATTCATTCGGCTTCTGGTGTATAAAAAGGGTCGCGGTGGGACCACAATGAGTAATAAAATTATCCCCAAGCTGGTACGAAGCAATAAAGAGATCTGATTAGGTCAACCTGAGCAATAAAAAGTTCCGATTTCATCCCATCAGATAATAACTCGGACCATTGACCTTATTTCCCCACGATGGTGTTTTTATATCGCTCCATATTCAATCCTATCTCACACACTAATTATTAAACTATTGACCTTTCCAACAACGTCCTAATAGTTTTGTACCTCGTTTTTTCCTTCATTCCCTAGAAAATTAAAAAGAATCAGACTATAAAATTTATCTTACTTTTCACTGTTTATGAAAAAAAAAAAAAAAAATTCCACTGGAAGGATGTAAACGAAAACATGAAAATGTCTCAATATACTTTTTAAAATGTTTGTTTTCAAATTTTGGTTTGACCCCCAACCATAAGACACATTTATATCAACACTCAAAAATAAAAATTATCCCAAATGAAATGGTTTTTTATAATAAACCTCATCAGTGAGATAAAAGTTGAGGTTCAGTTTCAGCACTGTAAAATGATGGTGCATTCTGAACGTCCAGGAATTATGTAAATCGTACGGGCTATTTAACTTAAAAACGGGCATCGCAAAGGTGGCACTTCACGGGGCGATGAAGCACAAGAGAGTCCGGGCCGAAGAGCATCGTCGGCCGGTTTTCTCGTTGGGATCGAATTCGTTCGGCGGGTTTTGTGCACGGCTCGTTCATCAAACTGTCATAATTAATAGCGTCTTTTTGTGTGCCCCAAGTCCCCTCCGAATCTTAACACTTTGTCTTACGCACGCAGTGCAACGTACCAAAAAGGGCTATTTATGCGATTATGTCGGCCCAACAAAAGTCACGGCCGAACGACGGTGGGAATCCGTCTGGACAACGGCCGATGACGACTTCCATCACGTTTTGTTTTGATCGCTATTTGGATCGTTTAGCTTAACACCTCTTCACTCTGGTTTCGCAACCAGTCCAAATTTGGTTTTCTTCATTTTTGCACTTAACCAGTTTGCGCTCAAAAATTGACACAATGATGGTGCCAGATTTCGAGCCCTGGTTACACGCCTAATTAGGGGCGGTTCTACAAAACCTGGATAATTAATTGAGACAATGATAAATACCTAAGCATTAATCTGAAGCTATCCGCCAGACCAGGCTGAAGGATTCGTTTCACATTTTATCGCCTCCCACTAACAGAGAATTATTCCCTCTCACCTTTCCTTTTTTTTTTGGTCGCGTCATTTCGGGCACTGTAAATTATTTTGACGGTCAATGCCAGCGCTCAATTGCCTTGGCAAATCTATAAATGCCAAATTTTTTATGGCGAATCTCTGGCCGACAATGACAGTCGGATGATATATCGCAGTTGTAATTTTCGTTTGAAATTATTTCTCCCACCGGGGATTATAATTATAATTATAAATAACAATTAGTTTATTCATTGACAACGAAGAGGGGGGGGGGGAAGAAAAGAAAATGTATAAATTGTGCTCTGAAAATGATTTACACCGTGGCTAATAAGCGTGGCCGCGCACACATCGGCATTGACGTTAATCTAGCACTTTGTGGAACGAAAATAAACGCTCGTCAAAGGAGCGCTCGTGGACTTTCGTTGCGAGATCGCGGATTAGCTTGACGCTAAGTGTACGCCGGCTGACAAACATAAGAAATACGCGGCTCGACGTATAGTATAACACGGCGTATACGCCATATGGTTAATGGCTTCCGCGTTGCTCGCGCCGT
The DNA here is from genome assembly GCA_025266255.1 of Trissolcus basalis. Lineage (NCBI taxonomy): Eukaryota > Metazoa > Arthropoda > Insecta > Hymenoptera > Scelionidae > Trissolcus > Trissolcus basalis. The sequence goes on from JAAMPD010000115.1 coordinate 13,951, forward strand.
CATTGATAGCGCGGAGAAAAGCCATGCCGACGTCTGGTGTCAGGGATCGCATTCGTGCCCCTTGTACAAGGTGTCCATTAAGTGCAATCGATTGTTCGGAAATGCAATGGTCCCGATCAAGTGCGGCTTATTCGTACCAACGAGTTATGTTCTCGCGCAACTGCGTGCCATGTCCGTACTCTAAATAATAACAGCTTTCCATATTCGTTCGGGTGTAACGTTTTTACATTCCTAGTGTAACCAAACCAACTATACTTTTTTTCCCCCACCAACAATCGCAACTTAAGTGATTAACTAATATGGTAAATTCACATTTTTCCCCGCCTCAAATTCCATCACCTTAGGTAGATTCACGGATGAAGAAACGATTAAATGACTTGATAGGTTTTTGCAAACGGAACGGGTCATTTGTCATGACATTTTCGTGCGATTCGGTTTGGGGTATGTAAAAAAAGGTGCAGAGTTTACAGAGGTGACCTTATGGGTTCGATACCTACCCGGTGGGCAGGATTATTTTCACGTGTCACCGTTGTCTGATACATCGGCGAGTTCGCAATGACAACCAATCGGTTTCTGGTATAAATATATTCGAGGTGTCACCTCGGGGTCAATTCGGCTTCCTCGTCGTACAGCACGCACATGTGCACACCGACAGAGAGTAGCTGGCCGCTCGCACACAAACGTACGTACGTGCATATGTTAATCCTTCACAATAGGATCCACTACAATGGCCTTTGTCCGTTGCGAGGGAAAGAAGCAATGAAAAACGAGACTTTCGATCGAGTCCAATCAGACGATCAACTCGAATTGACGCTCATCTCGGGAAAAACGAGGCTCGATTCAGGTATCCGCTTCGCCGACGTCCAAACCGTTGCAATTCTGTCTGTTTCACAACTTTTCGTTTTACATTTTTCTCGCGCCCGGTTCAATGTTTTTTAAGGCATGAAAAATTTGCGCGCCCAGTTCTTTTTGCTCTTCAATCCATGAAAATTTGATGGCAAACCTTTTTCCATCAATAATATCGTTTGATTCAACGCACGGCGAATATTTGTTCGAGCTCTCGGTTCTTTAACTGTATGCAATTCATTTATTTCGTTTCAAGCGTCATGTCTCCTAGCCTGTTCCGAAGATTAATAATCTTGACAAGGTTCGCCCCTGGTTAAGGCCTTCTAATTCATGTTGCAGTTTTTTTTGTACCGTCTTGTTTGTCGAAACTGTGAAGTCACGTCGAGCGAACGTTTTCCTTAACAAATGAACGAGCAAGGTGTCTCTAAATGTTTTGCCGTGGCACATGGTGAATAATATTATTAACGTTGTAAATTGGATTCAGCGCCGGAATGCAGTTAAGAATATAACTGTTGTTTTGGAGTTGTAGGCCGGTGATAGTGGAATGAAACTGGCGGCGACGTCATTTGGAAGATATTTATGATCCTTGATTTGACATTACGGCTGAAAATGTCACTGATGATAAAAAAAAAAAAGAATCACCGACACAGCTAACCGAAGTGACATAAACAAAAACCAGAGATAAACAAAAAACGATCTCTCCAAGTGGGATTGAATTTTTTAGCTCGCCAGTGTATCAACATAATAAAACTTCTAATCAACTCCTCCCTCCGGAGGCACATTGTGCAGAAGCGTTGAACCACCCACGTACGACAATAAATGTAAAGCCCCATCGATCCCCAACAAATTTGACCTTTATCCATACGTAGTTTCGACTGAGTATATGGCGTGCACGCAACCAATTCCCCTTTTTCGATCTGCAAATACACAATTAAGTTATTCAATTTGTCCTCGACAGGGGCGATCATCCTCTCCTAGTGATAATAAGATTGTGTTCATAAAACACGTCTGACTGATCCCGCGGTGCGCAAAGAAGTGATAGAGAAAGAGAGAGGGTTGACGCGAGAGCGATGCCTGAGCCCGGGAATCACAGCGACTTTCATTAGCCTATATTAGGAAGCGTGTAAAGGCGTTAATCTGGCAGAATTAATCTGACTCAGTCGGTTACTTTCCCTCAATATGCCCCGGTTGTCGGGGATACAGACCCTTTGCTTCTCGGGCAGAATAAGCGCGTGAACGCGAGCCACTTCAGAGTTGCAAGATCACGTGACGCGTTCTGGGATGAGTCTGCTGGTGTGTCTCTCTGCAACCGCAGGCACCGGTTGCCACGGAGATGAGCTTGAGCCATTCGAAAGCAAGCGACGACGTGCATGCCTGCATGGAAGCCCATTATTCAAAACCCAACGAGTTAGCGCGCAAAAGTTTGCGCCACAAAACCGCGCTCGTTTAACGCTCCCCCAACGGATCTCATGTCGATGTCAAAGCGCGCATGACGAAAGTTCTGTGAAAGCGACTAAACAAGAAAAAAATTCGACCAGACCCAAAGACGACGCGCTGATTTGCGTTTGTGTAGCAGTGACGTTTTTCGAATTTCACTCGTGGATGTAACATTTTTTTGTTTTTGTTTTTGAAGAGGCCAATTTTATAAACGAGTTTTCTAATAGTTAATTTTTTTATGCTGGTGAATATTAATGATTATGAAAAAGTTATCTTTTGTAGATCATTTACCAAGAGTTCGCTAACGAATGAGAAATTATTAAAATAAGTTGAAGAAAAATGTTGAATCAATTTTGCAAAATAAATTACGAAATAATTGCCGGTGTTTGTTTTGTATGAGACGATTGAAAGAAACGGTTTTGAGAAGGAAATATAATTAATTATTTATCATCAGGAAACGGTTACTGCAAACACACCACCGTCCAATTGGCTGCGATGCGAATAACAGGTTCCGCCGCTGGAATATTAATAATTCAATTTCTCGGAATAATGCAGACGTCTGTATTAATTTTTATTCGGTAGCATGGTTTTACGATCCGGGAACTAATTCTGCCACACGTGCACGACAATAAAACCTCGACAGGCGTTGGAAAGATTTCTCCTGTCGCGTATCAGCCGGTTCGTTAAGTTACGCTTTTCGAAACGCAATCACCGGCCATTACCGCGTAATTTCGAATCTCGGTGCCATAAATAAAGGCTAAATGGAACGGACGGGTTGGATTTTCATGGCCGAACTGAAGCTTTTTTTTGCGCGCCAAAGATTTTCTTCGCGATCATCGTTTAATCAGGATGAGAAGTCCAGATAACACGATGTGAACGATTTTACGAGCTCGTATTGGTTGAATGTAAACCACTTACCGGACGCAGAGTAACTTCGCGCCGGCCTCGCGTTCAATCGGTGAGAAATCGATTACTGCCTCATTTTATTAGCTATTATAACACAAGGACCGGTTAACGCGGTCCACGAAGAAAGATTCACCTTTGATGTTTTCTTATTGAGCATTTCTAGAGCACCGGATAGAGATGATGCTTGACTTATTTTCTTTTTGCTCCTCTCTCGAACATAATATTTCTTGCACGAAGCTCGGTGCATCGGTTTACCTGAAAAATAAAGAAATAAGAATTAGATTAGTTCAAAAACCATACAGTTTTCAGAAAAATGCATCATTTCAATTTCCTTGATGGACTAATAATGATTTTATTCCGTTTTTTCAATCAAATTTTAATTATGCGTTTTTTTTTTTTATTACTGATTTACCAATTTATTCGAGCTTATATTTTTCACTTTCAAGATATCACATGAAAAGTGAAAAATAAATGAAAAGATATCAGATTTATGTAAACATTTATGCGACGATCTATGAGAAGCTTGAAATAAATTGCGACGCGCGAATGTTGTGAATTTGAAAACGAGTTTGATTTGGTTTTGGTCTGGTCCGACCCGGAAGCACGTACTTATCCAGGCTGATGGATACAATTTATAAAACAATGCTCCATTATCAGATGGTGCGCGAGTACGAAAAGCGTCGAGAATATCAATCCGAGAAATCGCAAGAAATCCCGCACTGCTGCTTGTAATTTATATTTTATACCCGATGCCAATCACTGCAGTATTCAAACGTTACTCCAAACGAAGAGTTAGTTACTTCAGCAGTTTGTTTTGCTACTGATATTGCCGGAGTTTGTCAGACTTTCTGAAAGTATTGTAAGATGAATAATATACTTTAAAGTAAGATCTGAAAATTGAAACAAAAGAAGATCCCATTGTTTCATTCGTTTTTATTTATTTTATTCGAATATTCGATTGTTTACCAAATTTATATTTAAAAATGTAATAACACATTTTATTAACTTTTCAGCTCGTCCAGACATAAATAAGCAGAGAATGACTACAAATGCGTTAAAAATCCGCGAAGCGTGACTCTATAATGTGTTTTCAAGGGGAGACAAAAAAATAAGAAATCGGACGCCGTTTGCGGGGACAAGTTTAAAAGGGACCGCAATAAAAGACCAGTCCAAGATTATCCCCGTGTCCATTAAATTCTCTAAGCAGTGAAACAAAAAAGCCGTTTTTATTGACATAATTCCGGCCCGATTACGTGAACGTAAAAATCGTTAAGTTCGCTCAATTAGGTTTTAAACGCGCTTGCGAATTAACTTTGGTGCTCGCTCTCGGCGTCAAATTCTAATTTCGCAGAGACACATGCGTCGTTAATTGAATTTATTCAAATCTCGAAGCCGTAAAAGATATCAGTTTGCTTATGATGATTCTCGCGAGCGTAAGTGACAATTTTTCAAAAAACAAAAAAAGAAGAAGAAAAAAATGAAGGCATACAAATGACAACGCAGATGTGGAAAAGAAACGTCTCCGCGTTGCTCGTGTCAAATTTCAGCTGGTCGTTCAACTAAGCCACGGTCACTGTTTCATCTGGCAGTATCATCGTTTAAAGAAAATTTTAAAGAAACATAATAGTTTGTCATACGAAAAAACTAAAAGGTTTAACGAAATGAGAAACATTATTTATCGTGCGATTACGAATTAAACGTATCGTTGATACGAGATAAAAATTTGAACTAAAAAAATGTACCAAGATTTCTAAGAACCACTTTTTTGTGAATCTCGCATCATGAAAGTCACATGTGCTTTTTTATCTTTCTAGGTTTCCACATAAATCTCGAAAGTAATAAAACTTAAATATCAACGTTTTTTTTTTTTTTCAAAACGTATTAATTTATATCTTCGTTTGGAGTTCTGAAAAAACAAGATCGTTACTCTCGAGAGCCATAAATAAACTGTAATCATTCCAATTGAACGTAAAATTTCATTTTGCTTCGCCAACAAAGACTTACAAAAGACCAAGAAAAGGATGTATCATGTAATAACGACACGTTGTCAATGCTGTGTTTTGAATATGTCTCTTATCCCCCCGTTACATAAATCCAGGAGAAAAATATTCGTAATAAGCGCGTAAAGTCCCAGGAAGGGAGACACGTCGCATATGTATTACGCAAAATTGTTCTATCCGAGGTAAGATTTAGTGTATGGGAATCGCGGTTGGTCCGGCTGCGTAAACTCGGAGGGGCGCTCTCTCTCTCTTTCTCTCGCAAGGGTGAAGCGCGGTCCCTTTCTTGAGAGGCTGTCCCTCGGACACGGTTCATAAACTTTTTAAACAAAATCCGGGAAAGCCGGAATTTGCACGATCGCGGTACAAAAGTCGGCCGCTGGTTATAAATAATGAGAGCGTCGCGAACGAGGAAGTGATTTCTTTCGCTGACCGCATGCGGTTGGCCCGGAGAAAAAGTCATTCTTTATTTCGTACATTGTATTGGTATTTGCACGTGTGGGAAACGTTCTTTCGAGTTACGCGTACGTGAACGACCTTATTGTCCACTTCCGACAGATGTGACCAGATTCGAGTTTTATATACTGACCACAATGAACTCATTATCGCGACGTGTTTATCGTTTCCAATGAGCCCAATGACAGGTTCCACTGTACTTATTTTTTAATGCCATTTTTATATAAAACTATACACTGCTCTACAACATTTTCATTACTATTAGTATACTAAAAAATGTAACATATATAACGACATTCCTGAGGCATTCTTGACTAATTCTTTTTTTTTTCAGTCAATAATTCTGCTCATTTGAGTGGAAACATTTTTTGTGTTTCGTATTAGGAGAAAAAAATATAAAACGCACTGACTTATCGTGTAACGTGTCGTACGACACAATAAAGATCCATTTGTATAATTCGAGGCAAACAGAAAAATGAGTATAAATCGGTACTTAGCACCCCGCGGAGAGTCGTAGTGGGTGTGTGTTGTGACACTGAAACGGGCAGAAATAAACACGAGGACTATTCTTGTCGGGATGCCCAGTAGCGAATAAACCACAAATGGCAGCGAGCCATGTGAAAGAAGTATATGGGTCCCTTTGAGTCTCGTTGACACAAAGGTCGAGACTTCTGGTAACATATAAAGTCGGTCACTTGCTTTGTGAAAGCAAAATATACGTTGTGTTTATGGATAACTTGTAGCTTTTGTTTCATAACTTAATGTACAACTTTGCGCTCAAATTATGCAATTTTAAGTACCGGTTTTAATAAATCAGTTGTAAAATTACGGGTCCAATGCAAAAGCAAAAGGTTTCACGGGAATTGGCATTCTTGTGCAAACTGTTTGTACAAACATATATCACGTTACATATAATTTTTCATTACAAAAGAAAACAAAAAAAAAACAAAAACGATGATGCACGAAAAGGAATAATGTTTTTCCAGTATAATTATACGTACGAAATTCACAGAGATTGAAATTTGCCGTATCGTAATTACTGAATATCTCGGTAACGAAATTATATAATCGTTTCCTTTGTATTTGAAACACAAAAATTTGATGTTCGCCCTAAATATAACGCTCGGCAGCTTGTCTTAAAGAGTATTAATCACGATTATCTTTATACTTTTGATGACAAACATAAATGACTATTTCTGGATTTATAAAATGTATCTACCGATAGTCAAGTTTTCAAAAACTAATTCAATTTAAACCTTTACAAAAAATTACTTGAAAACATATTTTGCAAAAATAATGCTTATAAAATTTTTTCAATTTGTCAGTTCTTGTTATTCTTCGATTAATAAATATTATAAAAACTAAACTTTAACAAAAAATATATATCTTCTAGTTAAACAAGTTATTTTAATTAATTAACTTCGAAATCTTATATATTCAAAATTATACTGAAAATTGTCAAGGAACAAAAATGTACCTAACGAGGAGACGGTGCATTATAAACTTACATCAGGGAAGTTTGAATTGTATTAGATGGGTAGGTCCAGAGACGAGCAGGTAGTTAGATAGGTGAGTAGCGTCGGAGACAGACTGCAGGATAAAAGTGACCGTTTGTGACCCCAGCCGTGCCCTCGTCGGGGTCCTGGGACTTCTGAAACGACCCGTAACGCGAAACACGTTACACACGTTTTCTTGAGCAGTATCGGTATCGACGTCGCGATTCCGGATCGAGATCAGGATCGAGTTTTGAACAATCAAAAACCCACGAAATCAAGTTTCGCATTCTCGCAATCCCACGTTACGCGCATTCTCCCGCGGGACTCTTGGCCATGAAACTCGTTTTGTTCTACGGGACACTTTTCGTTCCCGGGACTTTAAGGTGCTGGACACTGTCCAGCCCGGGACCGTTAAGATGCGAAAGAACTGGTTGTACCTGCAACAGGAAATCATTACTTATTAATGAAACTTGTGCTCTACTGGGAAATGAAATAGGTTTCAATGAGAACCGAACTTCAACGTAAATAAACATTTCGAATAGAAGAATAGCGATCGTACAAAGAAACATGTTTCGGTCAGACAATTCTCAAATTTCTTGTCGTGAGGATGATAAAAAGGACGATTTCCTCTACACTTAACGGCCGTCTGAGTATAAGCAAGATTAGTTATCGTCATACAACGTTAGGCCATCGATAAATAATCAATATATGAGTGAAAATATTATCGCTATGGGAAATAAAATTCTCGTATCATATAGCACATTACTTTATAGTTATCCTCGTTCGGTTCCCATATCTTGGGAATGACGATTTTTCGGTTTGAATCTAAGCTTAGGAGAAACAAATCATTCATCCGAACATTTTTCTAGATTAGGGACATAATTTATCGTTATACTCGAATTTGCTTTTAATTCTCTCTGTTTTCTTAATAAGTACTCGACTGAGACAAATTTTATTTGAAAAACAACACTTCGGATGATTTTATAACATCTACTTGATATAACTTATCTAAATTAATTGCAATATTAATTAATGGAATCTGATAGGTTTGTGCACAGAGAAAACTAGAAGCTGCGACAGGTAGCTATAAGCTTGCAGTAGCTCGGGACCCAGGATGCGTGGGTGGACAAGTGTCAGTTTCCGAGAAACAGATGGCTGAAAGCACATAATATATCTTGCGTCCATTCTACATGTGGGTGGTTTTCCATGAGAACCAGTAGTTAACACTAATTTACAACTTGGACTAATCTAAAAATGTTTTGATAACCAACAAAATTTGTTTCACACTCCGATCCATGTTTGAGATTATCCGAGGAACATTTTTCCCAATCCGCTATTAAAATTCAGTACCGAAACAAATGATCCTTCCTCGATACACGTATCTCATCTCCATCCCTGCGTAAGAAATGATTCAAAGCTTTGATATGGTCTCACGGTTGTTCGGCCCCTCGATATCTCATAATTCGTGCGCAAAAATGAAAGAATCCGGGAAACTCAATGTCCTTTCGCATTCATAAGCGACAGTGGGGCGCAGGTAAAATTACGGATTCTAAAATCCGTATGCAACGTGGATAGCAAAATGATGACGAGATACGGCAGTCGGAATTTTGTGTGACGCGCATACATGCGCAACGACTCGAGCATTAGGTCGGGACGTACAGCTGTCCCGTGTCCAGATGTCCGGTCGCCGGATAGTGTGAGAAAAGTGGCGGCCCGGTCAGCGATCGCAATTGGGGTCTTGCTTGGGCGCTGCTTTACCTTCGACCTGAGCGCACTCTTGGGCGGATCCCGGGGAGAATAAGGCACATTAATTACCCCAGAGTGGAAGGACGTTCCAGATAATCCGCAACTTCTTACGCAAGCGACGCCGCAGGAATCGCGAAGGAATGGTCATCATGCTTGTCCGGAGTTATACCTGTTGTCCTGTCCGATGAATGCCTGAACCTGCTCACGTCCTTATTCCTCCTTGTCTTCGAGGGATGTCGCTCTGGAAAAAATATTGCGATTATCATAAGTCGTCAGAGAACTGCATTGTAAATCAGCTGATAGATTGCCTATTCGTTCCGTTGGGGAAGGCAAGTTCCAAAAATGTTTTCTTGTGGGACAAGAAGAAAAAAAAAACCGGGACTGACGTTGACGGTTAAATTTCATTGACAAATTGAAATGTTTTTCTTGAGCTTATTTTTGAATTTAATCGATAGATATAACGAACGAGACTGATTACTCTAATTGAATTCATCCTGTTAACATTTACTATCACTATCAAATTCCGTTTCACAGTCAGAGATATAATGAACGCCGACTGATAGCTACGAAGGCTCGTCCGAAGGTTATTGCAAAAGTAAAGAATAATTAATAAAGGCGGATAGGATTAGCCGACAATCAAAATGCATAATGAACATTATGAATCAATCCTAGCTCTATCAACTATACAATTTTGAAAAGTATACATTTTATGTCTACATGTAGCCAATCGAGTATACAAAATTCAAATCAAATTTATCGTTATTTCAAACATAAAATTTTTATGGCCGACAGATTTCATCGACTACATAAAACATACCGTCACGTTATAGTAAAACTCGAGTAAATTGTATTAGCTACTTTTCTCTCCAACGAATTTCAATAAATGATCATTTATTAATGAATAAATATTTTTCGTTCTTATTTTCAAAACCAAATTTCAACCCAAAAAATAACACGCGCGTGAGATTTTTGCAGACAAAAAAAAACCGAACGGTCACAAAAACTTTCCAACAATTTTTTTACGACCAAACATATGAATGCGAAATGAAGATTTGTATACCGTTTCTCAATTCTATTGACGTTAACGTATATACGAGTTGATAATTTTATGTCGGCAGTTATATGATTCAATATTTTAATTTTCCATAAAATTTTATATTAATCGTAAACATTCGAAGAACAATTTCATCCATTAGCATTCCCCTGGCTTGAACATTAATTTTGAAAGCTGCATAGTAATTCCGAAGCGCACAAATTATTCGTATCATAAGCAATCATCGCATTTAATTGCAAATTAATAACACTTTGAAACGGCTTGATTTTTCCTCTGAAATACGTGAAACCTTGTTTCTACGCTTGAAAATGCGCCGTACCATGCACACCCATTTTTTCACTAGACTCTTTTTTTCTAAATACGTATTATCCAATTTCGCTCGATTACACGCCACGGTCCGGTCATGTTTGTGCCGCTAACTAATCGGCCCCACATATTCCTGCCGACGAACGTAAAAACCTAATTTAAAAATGTTTAACGACCGGGGCAGCGATACATCCGAAGGAACGCACGTCAATCTTCGGTAAATGTTATTTAGTGACGTTATGCGTAAGCGTACACGAGACACTTTGATCAAGAAACCGTGCAAAAAGTTGCACAGTTATCCCTTCGAGTGGTTGCGTTAGATTTATTAATAGACTCGCATTTTTTTGCAACTAAATAACTCAACATTATTACAACATCGTGTGGTTAAATTTCACGTCATGGTGAATTTTGGATTTAATTAGATTGCTGTACCTTACTTCATATTGTATTTTAAATCTACGAGTTACGTTGAACATGATAAAAAAACAAAGGCAACTTATAACATTTCACATATTTTTCCACAAACTGAATCCTATGAATTACTGAATATTATGAATTACAAAACTATTTATTATACCAGGATGATAATTGAAATTATATTATATTAGAAGTGTAATTAATTAGAAGCCATGATGCGTTATAATTAGCTGGGCGCAATCGGATTCGTGAGAGGAACGGATATCCATCTAGTTGGCCCTAACGATCCCCTGGGTGGCAATTCATTAGAGCGTCTAACGTAGTCCTGTTAGGCGTTCATAGATAGATAGGAAATGTAGATTTCGAAGATGTTACAAATGGATTTCGTATGCTAAGTTCCTATACGTATCTAACATTCAATATTAGTTCACGTCTGAGTACCTAAAATCCATATTCAATTAGTGTAAATACGTACTTGACAATTATAAAGCAACACACCCACGATGAAAAATCATGACAAGGCAGTGCGCGATAAATATGCGTCTCCATTTTTATCATAAATCTGAATGAATGACAAGCTTTTATTCAACAATTTGCTCCAAACTTATTTGACGAAAATGATTCATAAGAGCAACGTCAATTTGCAAGCCAAAAGCGATGTATACAACCGTCTGTGAATACGATCTTTGGTCGTTTGTGGGTACAAACCTCAGTGCCACCATAACATCGAAATTTACGGCGCGATTCCAAGAGACAACAAGTACTCGGTATTATGTACTTACGACTCTGGCAAACTTCCTATCGTTGAACTTGTAGGTAGGTAATATAACTATTTTCTTTATTTACTACGCTCTTCGGTGCAACTTATTTCTAATTCTTCGACTGATAAATCACGGGTAAACATTTTATAACTCTCGCTGAGAAATCAGTTACGATAAACAAACTCGTCCCATACTCCGGCGCGCAGACAAATATATTGATCTAGCCGGATGGTTCGCGAGCTGAAAAATTGTCATTCAAAAATCGTTCGACGAAAAATCCGTACAATGGCAACTTTGACAATCCAATAATAAATGGTCTTGTTTATTAAGGTGGTCTAGGCGACGAGCAATTGTGAATTGGCAATCTTCGGAGTACTTAGCAGCGGGCCAATCCTCGGCGTTGATTAGTAATATTGTGGCCTGATGAACCGAGGGTCCCAAGAAATTGTCGACCGAGTAGAAGATGAGTCTGTAACCTTGTTACAGACCCGCCGGCGATGACTGCTACCCTTAACTATGACACATCGTAACGCCATCGCCGACGAAAACTAGAAGCTTCGATGAAGGGAACCCCGCGAGTGTCATTGAATTAATAATAACCACTTTATCCTCTACCATCAAATTATATCTTTTCAATACTGTCTTTTTTCAATATAAAACTTCAACTTCATTTTTATATCTAGCTTGTTAATTTAATCTGAAAACTTAAATTTTACATATAATCTTTAAAATTAAGTTTGCAACTTAAACTTTAAACTTAATCTTTAAACGTAAACTTTAAACTGAATCATTAAACATAATCTTCAAGATTAAACTTTGAAAATAATCTTTTAAATCAAATTTTTAAACCTAATCTTCAAATGTTAAATTTGAATGTAATTTTAAAATCTATTCTTTATATATAAAACTAAAACTAAAACTTAATTTAAATGGAAAACTTGAGTTTGAACTCATTATAACAACATTTTAATGACACCAAATTTTTTGACTGTGAACTAATGATGTTACGTGTAATGATAGTACATGTGATACAAAGTAGGGTGATATGGACAGATGATTTTTATTGAAAAAAAGAATATATGGCCAAGTGTACACGCAAGGGTTGCAATTGCAATTCTGTTTTTTGCCTAGCTGTCGACACTGCAGGGGTGACTGTGGGGCTCGCCCTGACAATGCTCTAATCAAATGTCATGAATCAGTGCCATTATGCCCATCTGCAATGTGAATTTATAAATATGCCCTCAGGCATTCTGACCTCGAACTTTCTTCCCGATTCCTCATCTTACACCGCAAAAAAGCCGCTCAAATCGAATTATCCTATGGAATCACTCTGCTCTGAAAGGGGAATCAATTTTACGCTTTATTTTCGCACGAAAATTTGTTCACTCTGCGAAGCCGCATATGGATGTTGGTTCAATTTTAGACGCGATCATGAAAAAATTCAACGTTCAGTGAAATTGGATGAACTTGCGTTAAACCTACAAAGGATTTTTTACTGCAGTTTTCTGCTATGCAGTTTTTCGAATTCCAACGTACAATTTATTTACATCGTGCTAAGTCTCGATACGATTTAGAAACGTTTTTCAACGTTCTACAAAATTCTCTTGAAATTGTGACTCAACTTTTTTTTATTGGATTACTGTTTTGAACTAAAATTTGTATAATCTCATATCATATTTTGTTCACTGACGTGACACGATTCAGTGTTCTAGACGAAATAAAAAATTTTCAACTTTTTTTTTCTTTTTTGGTTCCAAAGCACAACATGTTGGGCTTTTGATATGAGATGTTAATTTAAACATAAAAAATCGTAGATGTGTGAACGTGGAATGAGACTTTTGATAATTTTTTTTTTTTTTTTTTTTTTTCAATGCACACTTAGCGCTGTGAAATCGCTTGACCCCGCAGATAATCCAAGAGTCAAGGACACACGCTGGTGTCTTAACTTGAGATAACGCTGCGGAGAACGGAAAGATTAAAATGATGAACAAAATTTTTAGCACAACTTCGAAGGTCCATTCATTAACGAGGATAAAAAATTGAGATCGCTCTTTTCATTATCCGTCCCATTTGATAGTTCTTTTTTAATCATTTGATTCCGCTGATTTGTCAAAGAACCCACATTTCGGATTTAAAGAAACAGTTTCTGGAGCCGCACCAGTCGTTGTGCCATTGGCTTTGTGGTCGTTCGTCCTTTTGATCTGCTTCATAATTAATCCGCAGAGGTAACCCGAGAAGCGTATGGATGCTCAGGGGAGTTTGCATTCATCGACAAACTCAGCCTGCTTTTATTGAAAGGGTATCAAATAAGACCAAAAAATGCACGTTTGGTTGATTAATATTTCAATCAGAACTATAAGTCACGTGTCGCGACGACGTTAATGAGGCACATTCAAATTACGACATTGAAGGGTGAAATCATTTTTCCCCGTCATTGGCTAATTTTCCAAGTAATCATACAGTTATAATCTCAAATGTCAACCAAATATGTCCCTTTCCATTCTTCTTATTTTTATTTAAATAAAAACCATCTCATTTTATTTAGTTTTGATTTGTAGAACGGTTAGTTGTCAAAAGTCGTTTCATTTTTTCGACAATAAGCTGAGTACATTAATTTCACAGCATTTATCATTACTCGGCGTATTTGTTCGGGTTGTTTCATTTTTTTTCTTTTCTTTTTTTTATATTGTAACACGAGATCACGCACGTGGATATGCACACGAAGATGAAACCATGGCAGGGCAAAAGAGAGAAAGAGAAACAAAGAAAAAAAGCAGGTATTGTCGACGGCGCGATGAATATATAGTTATAACCACACGGGTTGCCGGCGGTTTCGGTTTTTTGGCCTCCGGCGCTCTAAGGGTATCGAATTGACGGCTTATCTCTGATCGCGCTCTTGAATTAGTGCTGAACCCGTGCCGTTCATTCAGATTGAAATGAATCCGGGTCCTCCTGCTGAGATGACGATTAGAACTGTCTCTACATGACTTTTTTTTCGGTCGGTTTTGTTTTACATCATATTAGAACCATTATAAAGTGTTATAGGGTTACGACTCGGAGACATAAGAAAACCACGACTGACAAAATAATTTCGCTGCATTTTCAGCCTCTGATGAGATTGTGAAGAACTGAAACAAAAAAAAAACACACCAGTCTCTCCATTCGAGCAGAACGAAAAATTTAAATTCAACAAACGAATAAATGCAACAGATGTGAATTTGAATTTTTAATCGTCGTAAAAAATAATTCGCCTATTTTGATTTCAAGATCAAGCTCAAATTGAACGAAACGATGGTATCGCGAAAAAAATACGCTGAATTTGATTTTTTTCGGTTGAAACACAAAAGTTGGAACAATTTTAGTTTCGAGATCAGCGAGCACAAATTGAATGAACAGAGGCGTCTCTGCTATCGTCATCGCTATAGACTTTGGACCGGATTCGTTACGAAAACTCGAAACGAGACGGCCAAAGATGCGTCCGTGAAATCAATATTCATTGCGCTGGATGCATAATGTGCAGGCGTGCAGGAAGTCGTGATTTACGAACGCCATTTGTCGGCAAAGCAGACAGCAGACGATCGACACGATGATAACCACAGTAACGGTTTTGTTTTTATATTTGTATTATATTTTTTTTAACAGCACGAGCTAAAACTTAATTGCCACCGAATAATAAAATCGGTCCTCGTCGCAGAGGTGAGACGCAGCTGCGATGCACAGGGCGGTAACTTGGCCATTTTTACGAGCAGGTCAGAGTGCGCCGAGTGTCATCTGTCGCGCCGCCAATCGGAGCGCCGCGAGAATTTACATATAAATGCACATGCGTGCTTATCCGTCGATTAACGTGACGCAGTTCCATCATTCCGTTGACCAGAAGTTTACATTCTCTGAAACATGTCGAGCCAAGTCGTGTTTTTCACATGATTCGCTCGATTTTCATATCAGTTTTGAAAAGATGTTTTGATGAGTTTGATGATGTTATCGGACGTTTACATAATCCGACCTGATACGATGATTTTTTCTACTTGCTCGGATTCTGAATTGTTGTATCCAAGCCTGTTTACGAAACTAATTATAAATCACAGTTACACAATTGACGCGGTCCTTATCGACCGGATATTATAAAATTAGAAAAAAAAAGTATTTAACGGATGTAACACAGACGAACTGTTTTTGTTTTGGATTTAGACGAATTTAAAAACGCGATAGCCAAGTAATGATAAATCAAGTCAGCTATAATTGCGAGTTGAAATATGATCTGTAAATTTTTGCAGCTCCTATTGTGATACGTTTGGTGAATTCTATTCTTAACACGATTGTAAGACGAAACGACAATATTAATGACACAGTCGAAATCAATGCTTTATGTTAATAATCATATTGTTCTTTCACTCGATACCTATCATTCGAATTAACATGTCGAATGATAGTTCCATTCAAATTCAAATGCTAATGACAATTGGGAAACGCGAAAAAGTGCATGTTTTTTTTCAGGTTTCACGTCGAAAGTGTAAAGTCAAAATTAAGAATGAATCAATGGGGAGTTGCGCGTGGTTATGTTAATCGCAAGCCTCGTAAGTACATTCAATTTCAAACTATTTTGTAATGGAAATATTTTCAAATGCATAATCGTCTACTATTATACAAATGGAAAATTTCCTAAACATTAACGCGCAAATCAGCAACAGGAAAAATCGACGCGATATCGAACGAGGACAGTTTGCTTATCTTTTTGGTATGTTAACAGAGCGGATTTATAATTGTCGCAATGTTTTGAGATGAGCGCTGACTTCCAGTGATTCATAACTTGCGCACCAAAATCAATTAAACTTTGAGCCTCGGTCGTATCAATGTTGTTGAAAACAAAAATTTATATTAAAAACAACCAGAGATTATACCGTTCAAAATCTCAGCGAAACTCATTTCTTATAAAAAAAAATTTCTCCAACTTTCAATGTTTATTTGAGACAGAAACATTTTCTGTAACTCGAGCAAAACGAGGAAAATCTTTAAACTGTCCTAATCATTGAAAGAACGATTTTTTCATCTCAGCTTTAGAACCAAGTTATAAATTATTTTTACGATTTTTATCAGATCTAAACTTTGAACTGCGGAAGATTGCGAACAATTACATTCAGAATTGTTTTCTATGACAAATTAAATAGCTAATGAAGAACAAAATTTTGTTTCAGCTTTAAAATACATCATTCGAAGGAGCAAAGCTAAGTAAAAGTGCGAAGCGAGTGTTAGGCTGCCTAAAATAGGGGGCAATAAATTGCGCGCTATCTGCGTCGGGTTAAATACATTAAAGCGTCTTGAGATAGGAGCGGCGGTTGGTTCGTTTGTGGCCGGAGTTCCTGCCAGGCTGCCTACTAAGCGCCACGAAGGACTGGGCGTCCTGTTATCCGTGGCGTTTACTCGACCCACTCACTATTATATTCTGCCACTACTTGCCGGGCACATATACGTCACTTATATCTGCATTTCCGACTCTTTCTGAAGCCGTAATCTGAAGTACACACTTACGATATCTGTTTCTCTCTAGTTTTTTTTTTTTTTTTCATTCTCATCCGACTGTAGATTATCTTCCAACCCTTATTTTTTATACTGTTTTTTCCATTACAAAACAATGACATAGGTCACGCTTTTTTGTCGCTTGTTTGGACAAGAAAACATTCTTTTTTTTTTTGTTCATGTTTAAATTTATTAGAACGATATCTTTCGATCAAATTCCAAGGGACGATTAATCAGATAGTGAAAGAGTCGTGGAGAATGCTTCTCGTTTATTGAAATGTGGTCTACAAAATTGTGATTCCATCTTGTTTGCATTACAAGAATCAAACGTATAAAAAATTCTGTCAACGGGAACGAAGATGAATGATCTGCGAGCTGAGATGAATGTGTGAAAATTGATACCACAAAAATCATTCGACCATTGCGCGACGTTTGAATTTGTCAGCCGCAAAAGATTTAATCTGAGAACAATATGAAATCGATAATTTAAAATGCACAACCCGATTATCTGAAGGCGGGGTTAAAGTCGTGCTCATAATTTGGCTCTTGGTGTATGCCAGACGGTGACGATAAGGGTGTGAGCTAAGATGCTTCCGAAATTCCCAATTACTCTGCAATTAAGAAGCGATTATTTTGCATATTGGCACGTCTCGTTGCGAACTGCGCCGCGTGTCACTAAGAAGTTACGCTCGAATAATATTTTAACGAGCCTGGTAAAATGGTTCCAAGTGGAACGAGCATGATACGCCAGCTAAAGAGAGACTTCGGGCAACTTGGCTAAAAAGATACCTGCTTTGCATATTTCCCCTTTAATTTTTACATTACGACCGAATTTATTCACCTGCAACAAAACCCACAAGATAAAACCATGTTGCACTGTTTGAGTAGACCATTATAAAATTTTGAACAAACGGAATAACCGCTAAACAATTTTTTTTTTTTTTTTTTCAATTTTCTTTGATCTTCTACATGAAAACTTTACCGAGTTGAGTCAAAGTGCAGACCTTAATTTGATACTTCGCCGTCACTCTAACCCTTCCCTCCTGTTTGCTGTAAAAACAATTTAATCATCATTAAAAGTTACATAATTGAATAGTTAACACGACAGAAAACAACGGCACAAATAAAATGTTGCAACTGGTCTTTTTTTATCGCAAAAGGAAGATTGTATCTGCCGGGCAAATGAGAAGAAAAAAAACAACGTCTAAGAAACCGCAAAGGAATGACATAAGTCTTATGTTTAGCAGAGTAATAAATTGTCTTACATAGCGCGTGTCAGCGTCACTTCAAGACGAATCAATTTCGAGCACAATTACCAGCTCGTGTAAACCTGACTCGTGACGCGGTCATGATAGATATGGAGCACGCAGCGCGACAGACTCAATGTTCAACAACGACGCCCGAAGTCTATTAATTAGTGGTAATAAACGGCCTCGCAACTCGGCCCTCCAACAATTGTGACAACAGCTGTAACCATACCATAACCCGTTCGCACTTGCTTGCACGCTTGGCCGGCCACTTCACATGACACGAAGAGCTATTATTGTCGCCCATCGTTCTATACATTTTTATTGCACCCATCAACGGTACACGTTATTTATTGACCTACATCTTAACGCTGGCACAACTTTGTCAAGTTTCTTATTGACGTGTGAATTTTTCATCGGTGCTGTTTTTCTGTCAGGGATGAAAAATAGTTGGCCATCGTCATACCAAGACGTGAAACAGACTGTCGTTAATGAAAAGAACAAATGCTCCAATCGACCCCGAACAAGCAATAAGTCTCGATTTGAGGAGGAGCAAATTACTTCTATCCAAATATGCCGAGGATTCGTAATATCGGATGGCAACAGCGACAAATTAGCGTTAATCCCGCGTCGTTAAAAAGATTGATGCCTTGATTTCACTTAAGAGGGTGAGTTCAGAAGCGAGAGGTTGACTGTGGAGGAACGGAGAGGCCATGGACAGAAAAAAAGAAAGAAATTGTGGTGCGCGCCCCTCTCCCCTGTGTAATGAAGTGGGTGGACCAAGTGGTTGACCGTCCAGCCGACAACTATGTACTTGAGTAAAATATATACCCGGTTCGAGAGTGAAGCGGGGAGGAATAACTCATAGACAAAGAACGAAGAGGGCCGAGAAGTAAGGCGATAGCGGTTGCACGATGACCATGGATCAATCCACCCCAAGCCAAGGATCCTCCCTAGGGTCTCAGGCTAGATTGTCGACTGTCGGAGCAGCCGGCTCCTTGACTCGCCGGATGTATCACGACGGCTACTTTTCCGCCGGGTTTTCGAATCCCAATGAAATCCGGTCTGCGGACTGGTTTGACTCGCTCGGCCAATTCTTCTCTCTCAGCGATCGTTTCCGGCTTGTTTTCCCGAGAGCAGCAGTGTCAGGTTGATGATTTATCGGGCCGATGCAACAGAAGCGTTTGGAAACAATTTTTCCATCAATTTTTATGATTTTTAATTTGGCTTTTGATTGGGTGATAAATTGGAGCGAACGACGGCACGAGATTCGATGCCCTGCTGGCTCGAGACAAATAAAACCAAATGGAATACGACCATTGTAAGCTGCTCTTGTGAATTCGCCGCGGTTAGAATAAACTGAGGAATGCGCGACCGATGACATGGTGCCCGGGGCCAGACGAATTCTATGAGAGACTCGATCACATCTCGGTCTCAGCTTTCGGCATGGTTCATCTTTTCAGGTGGGCCTCAATTTTTACGAGCATCTTCCACCGCGAGTCTCGTAATTGCCTCTTTAGCGGTAGATGGGTGAATTTGAAGTTAGGTAGAAATTAATGGCATCTCGACTAACACACGCTTTTGACGTTAGCTTAACTAACCACAGAAATGGATCCTTTTATCATTTTTTATGCGACAAGGTTTATCTATTTTTATACTCCTTTTATTTCTCCAACCGTATTAAAAAAATACACGGTAAACATTTATGCATCAACTTTTTTTAGTAAAAAAATTTGTTTGAAATAGATGTTGAATATTGTTTGATTTTCAATCCATGAAGGTGAAATGTTGCCAGAGTATACAGGGTGTAACGGGAGTGTATGATGGCGCGGCATGTACTGATTCCACGAGAAATTGTAAACAAACTTACAATGGGTGCGTTTTTGTTACAGACAAAAATCTGAGCCATGAAGATAGATGAAAAGGCGCACCGGGCAAACTCTCTCGGAGATGTACTTGCAATTTTTTTGTATTGTTCCGAGAGTTGAATTGACTTAAAATTTTGTACACTCGTAGGTCATGATCAGATCTGCTTGCAGAAAAATTGGGAGGCTGCGAAATCGATTCAATTGTGTGTACGAATTTTCAATGCACACCGGGCGAACTGCGTCTTAGATACGCTTGCACTTAGTTTTTGTAATGTTCCGAGAGTTGAATCGACGTGAAATTTTGTATGCTTGTAGGTCGTGATCAGGTCTGCTCTGAGAAAAATTGGCAGGGCTGCGAAATCGACTCAATTGTGTATACGAATTTTCAATGCACACCGGCCGCAGAACATCTTGTTCTGCATGTTTAACTTGTTGTTTTAACGCATTTTTAATAAATTTTTCAATTTTTTCTTATTTACCTAACTTCAAGCACTGAAAATGTCATTTCAATGACGTTTCAAGTTCTAAAACTTCATTTCGAAAATGAAGTCTTTTTTCAATCGTTGATTAAAAATCGAGAAATGTTTTTAAAATTAAATCATTATTGTAAGTTTGTTTACGATTTTTCGTAGAATCAGTACAGTCCGCGCCATTATATACTCCCTTTATAGAGATAATTTTGATATGATCATCGAAACAATGGATCGAACTTCAAAATCCGACCTGTCAATAATCCACAAGATTGACAGAGGTGATTATCAGTCCGACATTATGACAACCAACTCCTAACTCTAGTTTCATCATGATGTTAACATAACATAGATCGTGACTATTCAGTGTTGTTTATATTGTAACAGAAACTATACAGGATGCAGGAAACGCAGAGAGGAGGAAATTCCTACAGTTCGCATGTTGCTCTCGAAAGCTGAAGCATTCAATGCTTTTTAGTTTCCATTAATCCGTAAACACGTTAAAAAATATTATGAATGAGATGACAAGATGAATCTTCTAATTAAAACGTTTAGATTAAAGTGTTTGAATAGATTTCAAAATCGTTAAATTGTTAAAGCTGTTGATCAACCAGCTGTCTTGGGTGGAGAGATTGTTTCCACGCAGTGTCGTAAGGTACACGAAAAAAGGAAGTACGGCAAAAGGGTTTACCTGTCGAGTGCCATCGACGCCGTCTTTTTGAAAAAGCTAGGTGAGCATCGAAAGTAGTGGGTTCATTGTCATGATTTGCGCCATCAGCGAATTCGAGCACGCCTCTTGTCCGATCGGATACGTGTCACTGAGAGCCATATCGCCTCGAATGACGCGGATGTTCATCCCAAGAGTCAAGACCTACTCTGATAACGATCACACCGATTGTCCTGGAACCTTCATCTCACCTGCAAATTTTTTCAACTTTTTTTAAAATGTCATACTTTGATTATGACAATAAGTCATTTTTAAAATAAAATTTATTTAATCTTTTATAATTCAAATTTCAAATTATATTTTATCAAGTTTCTTCCACGTAGAGATGGAAAATTGAAATTTTGCAAAAAAAGACTAAATTTTTACTCTAACTTATATAAATATTGAGTAAAAATTTTGAATCTAAAATTCTAAGATCAACAAAAAAATTTCTTTTTAGTTCAATTTTTCATTCGCGTTACATTGGTAGTTTGAAATCAAAAAATTGATCAGCAAAATCTCCGCGACGTTGGGCAAATAAAATAGAGAGTGAAAAGTATATAAAAAAAGCTGTGTAGAGGGGTAACATGGCTGGGGTTGGATGGCGCGGTTAAGGTTGTGCTGTCTGTCATGGCAGAACGACCCGTGTGTAACTCAATACTGTGATTACGTCGTCGACTCTGTGTACTCATCTACTACATGCGCATTCTCAGCATTTTGCCGCGAATCGAGAGACGAGCGTCAACGCAACCGACGCCCTCTCTCGCGCTCTGCGTCAACGTTCCTGTTGGCTTATTTCCAGGTACACGACTATATATCTGAGTGCATCAGTGAGGGCGGTGTTTAAACGGCAATACGAAATTGGAGAATGAGAGTTACAGATTCAGTGATACATGTTACATAATTACGAATCACAAAGCCAGAATACGATCTCATCATTCTTTGTTGAAGTCACAAAATAAAATTTTAATTTGAACATTAATGGTGATTAAATGTCATGACAATGTTAGCGATAAAGATAATGAAAAATGATAACTTTTTTGCGAATCGTCAGTAAAGCAAATGTTCTCTGATTGGTCAATCGGGCAGCGAATTGCATTCTGCCAGTGAATATGAGTCGCTTAATATTCATGCAAATCTGTAATGCTAATATCAACATCTTTTTGCACTAAGATTTGCCGTTGCGCAATAAATCGATTGCTTTGAATAAATCGTGTGCAATGAAACAAGCAATAAGCCATATAGCCAGTTCAATGGGAGTATATTGCGAGTCGCACACGGTTCGCGATGCATTGTGATGCAACGCGCGAAAAAATCGTCAGGTGTAAAGACAATTTGTATACATGTATTCAAACAGATAATGCAACTGCGCTTTTTGAAATAAATTAACCGACTTGATTACAATGCTTGGGCCTCTCGTTGCACTATTCATCCCGGAGAAATTTTCAACTCGCACATTCGAAATGAAATGTATACTTTCATCCTCGAGTATTTATTTTCAAATGTTTAAATCGAACCTGACAATTTCCGGGGTCTGAATATCACACGAAAACTGTTAAAAGTGTTGTCAAACTTTTATCTCCGTTCTCCATCGCATTCCTCGAACCGTGTGCTCCTACAGAAGAAAACGTTTTATTTTACATTTACAAAATGAAACCCCGGTGACTTTTGGTCCACCTCTTTTCTCATGCGATTTCTTTTATGTCTTAACTTTGACTCTATTTTTCATTTCGCTCGATTCTCTTTAACCTTTGTTACTGAATATCAAATCAATTTTTGTAAAACTGTTTTGCTCAGATATATCAAATCATTGACATACTTGTTCATTTTAATTTTAATTTACCATCGAGATTGAGATCACGGTGACTAAATGTGATCGATACTTTATAAAACGCCCAACGGGATGCAAAACCGCATGTCCAGGAAGAAGAGACGTGGACAATTCGAGGCTCGATTCGGGCGTTAAAAGCACGTTGTAAGTTCCGGTATAGCGCATACGAATCGGGCGGAGACATCGAAAATGAGTGGGTGCTTCAAGAAAGCCTCAGAGTGCATATTTCCGGCTCTTTCAAACGTCGACACTGATCGGACGATCGTTCGCGTTACAATTCGCAATGCATGATTTACGTTGTCACCGATACTTTGCTTCACGCTCATTGTCACGATAATTTTTCGCAAGTTAATTCTGGGGATTAACGGGAACTAGTTTAATGTATGACGATATATCGAAGATTTTTATTGTTCTTAGTCGACGTTTCAGCTTGGAGATATAATGCGACCGAAGTGGGCTTTATGACGGATGAATAATGAATGCTAATTTTATAGTACCTAATAGTTGTCATTACCCATACTTTTACTGCAATTTAAACATCAAAAAATGACGTAAATAACTGATACTATGTAATTTTCATTGAGTAAAAAAATTGTCGAACCAATCAAAGTGTTACAATTTTTCAAAGCCTTTTTATTTAACTATTTGAGTTAAAAATTCATGATAATTATATTCCCCGGTTGAATATCCGACGAACCACCAGATCTCTCCGGTTGCAATTACCATAGAGACTAATTCAAAACGAATCAGACTAGACAATCATTTATAGGCTGAAATCATGAATATTTTGTCACACAGCAAACGCTGACACTTAATATCTCAAATGAATCTAAAACACAATTCCGAAACTGTGACCTCGGGTCGAACTCTGGCGCGACCTTCGGCAAATGAACGTCCCCAGACTCTTTAAAAGAACTACGACACTTCAGCCGAAACCATCCAACTAATCATCCGCTGAAAATGGGTTATGCCCCGTGCGTGTATGGGATGGAGCGCGAAGTATGCGGCAAGTAACATGTTTGGGGATCCTTCGATGCGGCCGTATTTATGTAGAAAAGTTATAACTCGAACGCTCCTTGAGCTGCCGCGCGGCCGGTCAGTCTGTTGTGAGCGCGGCTATTTCTGAATGTTTAGTCGGTTTACAAGTAGCAGGGTCATGGGGCGACCCATAAAGATACATGACTTACATCGCTGTTATGTGGGCGCACCAAACGTACGTCTTCTATCTGTCTATCTTGAGTCGCGCACTCGCTCTCTTCTTTCTTCTTATTTCTCAACTCGTTATTTGTCCCTGATCCTCTCTGTTGGCTCGGTGTGTTGGTTTCTTTTGCGCGTCCATCGAACACGAACGCGCTCAAAAACACACAGCCAGCTCAACACAAAGTTCGTTGTTTCGCGAACAGTTCGGTCGCCCAAACACGCCTGCTCGACTCTGTATTTCTCATTCCACGCGTCCGAATGCCGACGCGGCCCTTGCGATTCTTTACGCGCGTTCCTTTGCAATCTACACTCCTCGCTGAAAGCTTGGCATGCACCCCCTTTTTCGCGTCTCTCAAGCAGCCAAAATTACGCGTTATTCTTTTTTACTCGCCAGATACCTTAAACAAAAAAAGCAAATAAATACGATGAACATTCCAGTAAATCACCGTACGTTTATAAACCACGCAAATAGATTTTCGAACCACTCGGCAGGTATTTCTCGATGTATCCTGAACGATCAATTGGCATTAGATCAAACCATTTCGTTAAGGGATAGTTTACAATTTATGATCAGCTGATTTCATTAACGTTTTCCGTTACAAAATATAGTTGGTAAAAAATAAACTCATTACATTATTAAATTATTTAAGTATTCAACTTTATGAGTTTAATAATTGAATAAGCGGATTCGCTCTTAAGGGGTTATCTGTTTTCTGAAACAATAAAAAGTGTCAAGAAACTTTTCGATTTCGATATACTTTGAATAGCTAAATTTTTCTTAAGATCATAACAAACAATTACTTAAGAGAATCATAACAAACACATAACCTCTCGAGCGTAAGTCCGCTTATTCGATCCGACTCTTTAATTAGTTGTTTTTGTCGTTATCAAAAATTCATTAGGATTTTCTTTATCTGACGTATCAAAAATTATGTTTCAGAAATTATTATAGAAATTAAATCTCAATTTGAAATTACTTATAGGTTGCAATATCGATGTGCTTCTATGAAATGGTGAAAATCTTGTCGACAATACCAGGAAAAGTATAACAGATTTGCATCTTTGCATTATTCCGGTTCCTGAAAACAAAAACAAAATATTGCAATTAGTCTTTAGTTATCCAAATGAGAATGAAGTTGGAAATCTTAACATTGTTCATCTTACATCTTGGCATTTTAACAAATTCTTATGGCGTATTCGTAAGTAAATATTTTTAACTCTGTCATAATATAACAAAATAATGAATCAACCATTTTCGTATAATTTAATTAACCAATAATTATCTATTTCAGAAACAATCAAAGTCTGAATATTTTGAAGGCTTTATGATTCAGATAAACAACATGGATTCAAGAAAAAACTTATTAATAGAGGAACTTCGAGAAATTATAAACGACATAAATTCTTTTTTAATGAACAATCTTAAAGTAATTTATTATATCTAATGAAGCGCTGATAAAAAACACAAATTTCACCGTTCTGATAGTATAATTTTGTTTGTTATATA
Organism: Trissolcus basalis; assembly: GCA_025266255.1. NCBI lineage: Eukaryota > Metazoa > Arthropoda > Insecta > Hymenoptera > Scelionidae > Trissolcus > Trissolcus basalis. Next base: position 39,716 of record JAAMPD010000115.1, read on the forward strand.
GAATATAAAGCTCCATGAAGAATGCGTCACACTTAATTCTGATAATTTTCATTGGTTGTCCAGTTGGTTCGAATTTCATAACGAAACAGTAACTATTTTAAAGGAAAATGCAGGCGGACTTGTGCATGAAGTAAAAAAAGTCTTTGAGAATGACTATTTATTGTATTCAAATATGATGAATAGCGATAGCTGGCCGTATTTTACTTATGAGGAAATAGAAGAATTGTCAACCAAGGTATGTTTTTAATTAATTTCAATAATTTGCTTACATGTATTTGTATATCTAGCGTACCTTTATGGAAAAATTTGTTTCTTTTTATAGATAAAAGTACATAAAAAATTATTCGAAATATTGGCCATCGAACCATTGGAGAGAATGAAAAAACTTGTGAAAAAAATTTTCTATGAAATGAAAGATGATTTCACAATTATAAAAAGAAACTATGTAAGAAGAATAACTAGTTCTTGTCCCTCTTTAGATTTAGGAGACCTCACCGATAACCTGTAAGTGAACAAATTTATCTTCTCAATATGTTTACATCTTCAGCTTATTAAATCATTAAAAATAATTTTTATAAAGTTTTCAATAACTGTAATAAAATAATAATGACTGTTAATGTTTGTCTCGATTAGATGTACGGGACCGTGAAGGAAAACTGAAACTTTTTATCATTGACGAGAAATCTCCATTTATGCCACGATGAACATGTTCGCTTCTGTTGACGATCATTCATATTATAGAGATCAAGACCTCGTAGTGTGAAGCGCGAGTCGTCTCATCAGCCACTTCGACCCCTGAACGTGTGTAGAGGTCTCAACCCTCGACTCGTGGCAAAACGATAGCCTTCTGCCAGAATGGCAGTCGGTCAGACAGGCGACGACTCTTCATATCTTGTCAATGTTGTAGCCACGCAGTCTGATGCAGCAGACAATAATCGTCGAGGAGAAAAGTAATCTCAGGGATTATTAATTTCATCAGAGTGACTTGGTAAGATTCATTTGAAATCTGTATTTTTATCAAAACCAAATAAACTTTTCAGTAGACCTTTCTGAACCAACATTCATTTCTTTTTTCCTTTTCTTCTTATACTTTTTTTTTGTAAATATTGGAACGGGGTATAAATATAATTTCAAGTCATCAATTAGAGGATAAAGCTATCAATGCGAGATTCCAGTCAGTCATAAAAACGTGTATCAGCAACAGAATGGAGCAAAACGAGGAAAAAAAAAAAGGTACAGAGCAGAGATAAAAAGAGGAACAAAAATGAATCGGGAAAGTTAGTCACACCTAAACAAGCCGAACAACAAACGATAATAGGGGACCGTTCCGCGAAGATGTGGAAGCGTATCGAACGCGTGTTTCGAGGATGCAAACGAAAAGGTTCGAGGACGACGAGAGAGCTGTCATTTCATTTTGAGCACAGCTATATAATGGATGTCATGAGAATCCCGCCGACATATTTAAAAGAGTTTACGATGGCTGTGCGAGTTAGCTGCGGTGCAGTGGAGAATGTAAGCGCGTGTTCGTTCTGCAGCTTATTCTCATCGCTCTCGTATCCCTTTTAGTACTTTTTAAGCTAGCAGAGACGATGGCACTGACTGGCAGAGGACGCGACGGGACAGACACAGAGGGCGCGGCGATGAGCGGGGACACACGCGAGCCACCCTCTCTTGCGCGGGTTCTCGTCCTCGTACTTTTTTGTTCCTTCTCTCCTCATTTTTTGTTGCATTTTCCTTTTTCTATTTACTCATTTTTCGTCAGCCACATAAATTTTGTCCAGCTTTTGGTACCACCGTGCTCTGTCGAACGTAATAAAATGTCTCGGCTGCGTCGTAAATTTCGTCGACATATTTCGTGAAATGCCTATATATTCATCCGTTCGTCTGCGAGCTTTGCAGTATTGGATAAGATATAATACCGTCACTCGTACGCACGTCGATTAAAATATATGGCTCCGCGCGTTTCACGGCTTTTTAATTTTCACTTCAACTTCGCTTCTTAGTTCAAAAAAAATTTTTATCTCGGGGCTTTTTCTTCTTTTTTCGTCACAACTTGCTTGAATCAGGACTAACATTTTCTAATTAACAAAATATTTTCCCTTCTCAAAAGATCATTATTAATTACAAAAAACGAAACATAAATCAAAACATTTTTCATTAATGGTAGAGGACTAATTTCAAAAATGAATAATTTTATGCAAAATGCTGTTTGAAACTCATCTGAAAAATGTGTTGCATCTTGATGTGAGAGGGTAAAGGTGGATGGAAAGAGACAAGGACGGAGGCACAAGTTGAGAGAGCACAAAAAACAACGAGAGTCCATCATCTATGAATGTAGGACTGAAAAGACCAGTGCACTCTGTGTAATTGTTGCCCTAGTCGCTGTGGCCTGACTGAAAAACCACCCCCGTTTATTGCCAAGACTTACGACCGCTTCAAAAATATATCCACCCTGACAAAGCCACCAACTTGACGATTTCGCGAGCAATGAGAAATAAAAGGCACGGCGAAAATATATTGGATGCACTCTAGAATTTCGCGTCAAAGAAAAGTTTTCCCGAGAGGCTCCATTATAATTCGTTCTTGCCAGATAAAAAATATGATCTTTTGTTGAGATAACCGTAATTAGTGTCGAGAGTTTGAAATTAGCCAAAAAACAGTAGAGGCTAAAGAGAAGAAAACGGATCTTTCATTTTTACCAGGACCAATTATTTTTATCTTGGGAGGTTTTTTTTTTGTTACAAACCACTTTTCGCACTATTTATGATTAGCTATGAAATAGCTAGTCAACACGCATAAAGCAGCTGAAGCTCACCTCTACGAGTACAAAAAGCAGAGAAAGCCTGCTGGTTTCAACAGAGAGGTTCGTTCATTGTGAGTCATCTCTCATTGTTCTATGTCCGGTACACGCACATGGCGTGAACCACATTCGGCTAATAGAGCACCAGTGATACAGACCATTGACAGCGTAATGGCGCGGCCCGACGCAAAAGAAGTAACGATGAGCACCATACCAGCGACTGAAACCAAGTGAAACGCGCGCTGGATCTTGCTCCCATTCTTTGTTATTAGCATCTCTCGTTGCACCAATGGCTTTCACGCACATCGCAAAACTGGAAGAACAAAAAGAAATGCCGGCAAGCAGTGTAAGAGAGAAGAGAGGACGGTGATCATGGAGATTGAAAACGCCTGGTAATCAGTCGGATGTGTGTAGCGCGTCGTGATAATGAGCTCGATTTCGATGGGAGACGTTTCATCATGCGAATTTTATTAATAACCGACCCTTGACTATGTGTTTATTAGGTGAAAAGTTCAGTCACGAAACGAAGTGTTTCATAAACATTGCCGAGGTGTGTAAAAAGTTGGCGTGGCAATTATACGAGAACTGCCTAGATGTATAGATTCAACACCGTTATGTTAAGCGCAATAAAAAGAAATAAAAAAATATATAAGAAAGAAAAAAAGTCAATGAGAATGCAGGGGGGCAATTTAGATTCGTCTATTATGGACTGTTAACTCTGATGAGGAGAAAAATGCGCCGATAACGTACAACGATTGAACGTGCAAATTTGCCGTGACCTCAATAAAGTATTTTGATAAGCGAGAGGGTAACACGAAGAAAACGAATATGAGCGTGCGATGACGCTGATGAGTATACGTACAGTGAGACGGCCGGGCGTGCAGGAATTCCTCGCGCGTCTCTCCGTCCCGGCTGATTTTATTATTTGTTCAAGCTGACGCGGAAGTCAGCGCCAAAGGGTTCGGGCTCGAGGGAAGGATACGATCAATTCTTTGGAAGTAGCATAATTATGAGCCGGATAATTAAATGCTGTCGTTGCACCAAGCATAACTTTTTAGTTGAGCGCCTGGAGCGTCAAACAGTGTTATGAGCTTGCTGATGGATGCTGTTTATCGACGTTTCTCGTTTTCATAGAAAATCACCTGCAATTAAAACAAATCTTGATTTTACTCTCAGATCACAACAACTATGGACAATCGGAAAAGCAAACATTTCAATCAACATGTCATACTGAATAAATGCAAACAACGTTTATCCATTTTATTTTGTTAAATCAGAAAAAACAATTTGAAGATGAAAAAAAAAGATGAAAAATGAAATCACATGGAGAGTAAAATATTCGCAGTCTATTCACGGTTATTATACAGTCTGGAGTTGACCATCCTAAATTTTCCCATCCAACTTATTAACTCGAGTACAGTGTGGTACTGTAAATCGCTTATCTGGCTGGAACCGAGCATCCATAATAATGAGCGTTTATTTTTGTAAAGAAGTACGACGTTTATAGAGTTTATACACGGATTTTGCACTTTATAATACCGAACGTGAGGATCGCTATTCTTTCGGGCGTGATCATAAATCAAAAAACGAATCATAGCGAAGTGGATGGAGAAAGGAGTGCAGGGACCGAGACGAGCATCGTCGTCGAGAGCGACGGGACCCAACGTGAGAGAGAAGGAGAACGCGACGAGCGAGCATCTTCTATATGCCGCGCATCAGACCTGAGCCAACTTTAAGGATCCTTCCATGAACGTAGGCAACAGACGTGCAATTAACCGCTAGCTGTATGCCTCGAGGTTGGTGGTTCTCAATGAGATAGCATCGCACCTTTTCAGCCAACTTGTGTCTACAACACGCACGATTTGTTGCCTCGCCATCACTCAAGTAGCTTCGCGACAAAAAATAACATCTTTAATCAGACACTTTATCCCAATTTTCACCATTAACTTTTCATCAACACCTAGAACAAATTTTAAAAAACATTATTAATCTTGACAAGTTCCAACAATCAAAATTAAATTCAAATATAAAATTATAGTTTATTATAAAATCATGAAGAAACATTTGTATTTTAATTTATGGGAAATTTGGACAAATGGAGATAATAAGAAATGTTGATTTAAAAATGGGGAAATAAAAAAAGTTTAGTATACTGACAAACGAAAGTCGGTTTCGAAACATTGAGAACCATCGCAGGGACGAAGACCGGGATAGGCATCCCCCGTAAAAGGCTTCCTATGCATGTCAAACATTATACGAGCGCGTTACTATTAAATACGTCAAAAACGGGCGTATGTTTATTGCATATTGGATGCACCGTGCACTTTGCCTCAACCAAGTAGACCACGAAATACCGATCTGCCAACACCGACGAACGAGAAACCGTCCGCGCAAAATCCTTTCACCCTTTCATGAATATTCTTTTCAAAGGCTTTGGAAACAAACTGAAAAAAGAACCGCGCGCGTCACATTCGATTATTCGTAAGACACAAAAATCCTGCATGCTCGCACACACTCTTTCATCAGGGGCAAAGAAAAAAAAATCCAAAACAACAACTTGCAAACAAAATTTTGATTCATTATATAATTTGCAAACTTTACGATGCCGTATACATACATAATGTATATTTGACATTAATATTTCATCGAAGACGGTGAGGTATAATTTCTTTTTCGATAATCTTCATTTAATCTGCCTTTTTGCTTGACCCTGACTCGTGATAGGCCGAAATTAATGGTAATCACCGGATAGTTCCACGGGAAACCGGGACATAACTAAATCGGTACTTGGAATTGATGATTTTCATAAAAAAGTGATTCGGCCGATCGGCGGCGTTTGGACAAGCGAATATTGATTAGCGCCTAATCGGTCGTATTAAAAATGTGCCGCGGTAGCTCTCCTTTCGTCGAACACGATTTGAGCCGGGCGTTTAACAATGTAAGGTGCTCGTTCAAGATACGCCGAAGCGGAAAAATCACAACGATCATTTGATTCGATTAGGCGGTTCAGAATCGCGCAAAATTATTCATATGACTACCGTCGATCACAGATGGGCTGCCCGGTCAACGGTCAGTTGATGAGACTTTTTTTTTTCACCGGGCACAAGTAGGACGCCCCGCTGGACACGTCAACGCAAATCAATGCACGCCCAAAACACAATGACAAATTCCTTAAGGTTCGAAAACAAGAAGCTTGCCGGTGAAGGGTACCCGCATTCCGCTCCCAGCAATATTTAGCGGTGCGAAAGAATTTAGGGCAACTCCCATGGGAGCATTTACATAATTATTAATCAGTGTTTAGTAGTCAACACGACGTGTCCGGAAAATAACGTTGACTGATGTCGATTAGACCTGGGATTTCAACGTTCCATTTTGTCCTGCCAAATTGGGTTAAATGAACTCGAGAGCGACTGTGAGAAAGACATTCTTTTAGGTGCATATACATATATGCTTTTGGGATTAATTAATGGCGATGTTTGGCTATAGATAACTGATATCGATTTTGCATTTCAAATTTAAATGTTTCTAAATAGTTTGTGAGTCCGGAAATTAAAAGGGTTACCATGTTTTCTGCGCAGATTTTGTCGATTCATATTTTATTCATCATCGAGCATGGATTTTTGTGTACTGGGCTCGTGTGAGAACCAATCGAAATTATTTTATCTTTTACATCCTGTTATTTATTTTTTTCAGTTCCATAACATTCGTTTGTGCGTCGTAAACTAATGTTTTTTGATAAACCGACTATTGATAAAATCTAAAACATTATGAAAATATTTATACCATTTGTTACCAAAAATATTTTTTGTTTTATATAAATATGAATATCTGTGTATTTATATTTTGTATTGGAATTTAAAAGGAAATTAGTATGTTGGATTGAAATTTAGAAAGACCAATTTTTTCGTTAAAAAAAAAAGCTTACATTATGAAGACATTGTAACCAATGACCGTCAACATTTATCACATTTATGCAACAAGAAAAAGACCCCCAGGTATAATCCATAAGCGGCGTAAAGGCACGGCCAAGGGTAACGATATCTTACTATATTCCACTGGGGTAGAATCCAAGCATACTTGCATACGTAATAATAGCATAAACCTGAGGGGTGTCCCAGTTCTTTTATGCCAAAAATCTACTATAAAGCCGACAAAATCACTGGCAACCCCCTATGACCTCCCCACGAGTATAACCGTATACCGAAACCAAATGGTCATCGTAAATAGAAAATCCGTTTTTTTTTTCTATGGTCGTTTCGAAAGTGGCAGAGTTTATTCATAATGTCGTGATATTACGCTACATCCGTTGGCCTAAGCGATTGAGAGACGGTACAATTTTTCACTAGGGTGGTCACTGCCCCCCAAAAGTGGAATTCCATCGTTCTTAACTCACGACGTTTCCTTCCACGCGTTTTCATAATTTTCCTATGATGTGATTCTGATTTTTTGTTGTCTTTTTTTATTCATTCACAATGAGTTTTATAATGAGAAATATTGTCATTGTAAATTCATGTGCATGTAAGGTGATAATTATTTTGAAACAAAGATAGTGGTAATTGATCAATTATATTTTAGTTAATGATTTTTTAATTAGGTTGAAGTTTGATTCTAGATATCTTCACTAGGTGTATGTTTGTAAAAATAATGTATTAATTAGGTGTTCAGAATTTACTGTTTATATTCACGAAATTCAGTAGATTTTGAAGAACTATAACTTCAAAATTAGATTTAAAATGAGATCAATGTCACATTTATTTCTCAGTTTTTACTTCGTGAATTTACTATCGGTAAGTAATTGATCGAATTTGAATGTATCAATTTTTGGATGTTCAAAACATTTTTTATGAAATTCATCATTTATTTGTAGTTGACAGATTCAAAATATTTTGATACAGAAACTTGGGAAGAGTCTCGAGACAAAACGGTGAACCACTTAAGAAATGTTGACAACAAATTACACTTTTATTCTAATGCTATACAAGAAGAATTTGTCAATGTGCAATCTCTGTTTATCAAAAATAGCAACAAGGTATTATTACACTTTAAATTTATTATACATTGAGAAGTGCAATTTGTCTAATCATGATTTTCATTTATGAAATTATTAACTTCCAGGAATTTATCAATTTAATTGATAGAATCAACATCAGATGGAGTAAAAATGATGATCGTTATGATCTTTGTCTTAGTAAAATCACAGATTTACTTTCTTCAGAAATTTGTAATTTGGAACAACTTGAGAAAAAATCAATTCTATTATATTCTCTTTACCAACCGATTCAAGACAGAATTTTTTATAACATAAATATATGGAAAAAGCGTATGGACTTTTGTAAAATAAATGCAGACAATTTTATAGAAGAGTACAATGAAATCAATAGCAGGAACTCACCGTATATATCAAAAGCATACGATGTGGACAATCTTATTCAAAAGGTAAACAAAATATAAGAATGAGTTTCGGCCGTATCAGTTTAAAAAAGGCGCAATCTTATTAGAATACATAATAATTTAATTGTTTTTATGATTTTTTTCAGTATAACATGCTTGCTGAATTATTTGAAATACGATACAGTACTCCAGTAAAATCACTATATGAAATGATTCATCAAGATCTATACTCATTGAAGGAATCATATCACTGGAAAATGATTTCATTATTTTCAAAACTGAAGAGGACTAATATAGCCAAGCATTGTCTTATGAATTTGCCATGATGGATTATATTTTTCAACCAAGTAACCATTTTCGAATATTTTTCAAATTTATTTGTCACTTGAATCTTACTAAAAAGTATTTAAACTTTTTTTTTCATTTTCTACAGATTGTACGACGCGTTTCATTTCAACTCATCAACTCAGAACGGATCTGCAAACAGCGTAAACAGAGGAGACAATCAATCGACTAATTTTCTCAGAGGATCGGTTACAAGATCGTTAAGAAAAAAGAAAACATTACTATTCGCGGCGAATCCTCATTTATGTAAATTTTACACGGGGCATCTGTTCTGCGCGATTTTGTAAGCCGTAATAGCGTCGGCGCGCTAACTGTTTTGACGTCACTGACTTCGCATCCTAAGTTCACGGAGTTCAGACAGATGCGAGAACGCTAACGAGAACAATTAGGAGTTCTGCATTGCACTGTGGGCCTTCTCTAAAAATAAACAGCGCCACTTAAAGGCTCGCCTTGTCATAACTTCGCTGCAGATGCGAGTCAGCTTTATATTATTTCCATGAACGGCTTTACATTTCTGCGAATCTCGCAACAGAGGACAGATGAAACAGTGCGATTGACGAGAAAGTTTTGCGCACATTTATTCGTCGATGCGGAATTTTTGCGACGTCTCGCAAGATCAGCGACAATGATTTTGTTCAGTTAGAGAGCGGTAACGATTGGGTGTTGATTGTCGCGAGGTTTTAAAATTATGATTCACTTCTGGGTTATGTGCGTACATCTGTGGACATTCAATTGAACTTAATAGTCTGATATTAGACAAGCTGGGTGACAAATAGAAGCGGAGTGTCAGATGACTTGCGACCATGGATGCGATTTTCATTTAAGTACAATGTAGAATATTCATTTGTAAAAAGAAAATAATAATCTAATTAATTTTTAAGCCTTATGATGTTGTTGAACAAACAAACCAAATGAAATAATAGAACCAATATACCAATTGGACGTTCGATGATCAATTTCTTGCGATTTGTAATTCCCATAAATCGCAGGCCACGATATTGCGCGTGAATTTTGTAAATTGTTGCTTCTTCCTGGATAACTCGGCATTTAGCGCGCGCGGCGACAAGAATTATTTGCGCGAACTCTCGCCCAGCGAACTCGACCTGTTGAACACAGGTGAATAAATTTATCGACGCAGAGAAGACGCTCACGCAACGCATAGATATGCTTGGCAGATGCGAGGTTGCGGTACTGATTGGATCGTAGAGATATCCGGTATAGAAAACGGCATAACAAGATTCGCAATCCGGAGCCGTTCCTCCGATATCTATCTCTATACGATATTCCGTCGTTTGAAGTACGTGTAAGCAATCCGGTCACATATGCGTGCGACAGTTTACTTTTATTGGATCATCGGAGGAGGATGTGCGTTTGAGAAAATAAAAGTTGTTGACGTTTTTTTCAACCGATGCAAATCTCTGATGATACATGAAACACCCAACAGGAATATAAACGAAAACAAAACTTGAACAAAAAAATTGATACAGAGATGAAATTGAACAAATAAAAGAAAAATAAATGAAACATAGTTTCTAAATCTGAGGTTGTTTCAAGATAAATTAACGACACTTACCACAAATTATTATGCCATTAGTCACGACGTGTAGTGAGATGTTCCTGGGACACGCGCAATTGCTCATGATTCGCGTGGTTTACGGTTGTCAAAAGAACGTGACACCCTGCAATGGATTCGACACTGTCTTGCAGTACTGCCGCACAACTTCAACCTTAACAAAAAAAGGAAATGCAATTACGTACAGTGATAACGTTTTTAGGTAAATTTTTATTTCACATATGTTCCCATTCGGATTATTATTACTCCCTCCCCTTCTACCAGAATTAGTATTTATAAATACATGTACACAAATAGTTTGTACAGCCTTTAATATGGGAAAGAAAATCTCCAAAGAATGAAAACTGATTCTAAACGTTGTTCGTTTCATTTAGTAGATTCGAAGGAAATTTCTTTCTGCAATAAAAATTGTTTAATTTTTCAAGGATGAATACACGTTGTTTTGAATAAAATATGTACACTAAAATAAGAAAAAGGAATGAGAGGATTCAAAAAAGAGATAAAAAAATAAGAAAAAGAAAGTATGAAAAAAAGCTAGAATTGAAAAGTAAAAAAGAATGGCTCGGCGGTGGAGAATTATGGCCTTCTCAATGTAAAGAAGACGGTACTAAAAGACAGTAAGTTCGTAGCGAATGTAACTTTATTGTGAACTTATCGCCGTCAGAAAGCAAACAATGGGTCGATCTTCTCGCCATCTTCGCATCTCTCTCGCGTTTTGTTTCTTTCTCTTAGCTGGGATCGCTACTCCGACTGCTTCCTTCCTTATTTCGTTTACCGATCGTGAAGGCGAGGTTGGCGCCGTGTTATCGGGCCATCGCAAATATCGTGCTGTCGGGGAGCCTCGCCAATATGTAAAGGAGTCGCCGTTAGGTGAGAGGTACAAGAAAGCGTCGCGTGCTCTTCGTCGATCCCGGCAAACGTCCGAGAATCAGGCTCTGAATTTACAGCGAATTAACGCACATAATTATGCACCGATAATCCCTATCGTTCCGCATCTCTGGGATCGGACTTTTTAATGATATTGTATTATTGGGAATATGCGTATATTAATTACCCACGCTCCGAACGCAGGAAATTAACATATTAGAGAATATGGGAAATTTTACATTCCGAAGTGCCGGCTACCATACACACAAATATTTCGCTAATTTTAATAGACGGAATTCAATTAGAAGTACACCGGCGATATTATCATTATTGCATAATTGCGGCGCAGTTTAATGAAAAATTATTGACTGAGAAAGATCGTTTAACGGCCGGCGTTGCTAATGGTTGAATCAGATCCATGAAACCTAAGCAATTTGCAAAGCTCAAAAATTCACGTAATTGATATTTTGAAATTGTTTACTCGGTAACGTATAATGGCCTGCGAGTTTGTCCCCTGTGATTTTCGATATTACGTAAATGACGAAAGGAAATACTTCCCCCTCGAACTTGCATCGTTTTTCAGGATATTCCTTAGCCTATGTAAAAAGGCAGGTGGCTAATATTTGCCCTGCTCGTATTTCACCGACAAGGTTTAAAGAATATGGAAAACACACACAATTTGAAGACCTTTGATTTCTTTTCTTTTTTCTCTTTTTTGTCCTCATCAGTGAAAATAATAAATAAAAGTTCACTTAGAATCAATTCTCCAAATAGTCGTGGGCATGACATGATAAAATTGCCATTTTTTTGCTTGAGCTATCCAAATGAAAAATAGATTTCTGCAAGTTAGAAAAACACTTTATAGTAAATTCAAAATCGGACAGTTATACGATCTGAAGGAGAATAAAAAGTCAAATTTATATCGAACAGGAACTGTGCCGGGTAAAAAAGTTATAAGAATATGTCCGCACATGTAATAACTCACTTTTTATCCTTCATTAGTCGGCTCTTAAGTACTGTACTACTTAAAGAAAATACTTGAACTCGGATTATTGCACAAAAACATTCATTTGGAATAGATCGCCGTAATGAGATTAACAAAACATTCATATAGCCGATCTAATAAAAAATGAAAAGTACCCAGTACCCAGATTTAAATGAATAAATTGACAGGCAGAGACAAAAAAAACTTGAAAACTTGTACCAAATGACTTCACGATCAATTCGAATCCAATTTCGCGTCAGTGGCTTTTCAAACTTCATTTCTCGTCGATGTAAGTGTACACTAGCTAAATTTCACTTCAAACACCAGATTTTCTTGAAGCTGCTGGCAACGTAAATATTGTCGCGCCGTTTCGTATAATAAATTCGAAATTTTTCGTTTCACTTTTTTCCATCTTGTGGCTGTACGAATTCTCTCACGATCCCGCGGCCACTAAGCACTCCTCTACATTAAAGTCGTGTGTATCTTGGCTACTTCATCGCACGCGTGTCTTTATCCGCAGGGGCTTGAAACGATTCCGTGTAAATCATGCGAGAACAGGTCGTGCAGCAAGCTGCTTACCCTTACGAGTTCGCTTAATTAGGCGATGAAACAGCGATTTTCGTTGCTTCCCGCTGCTGATTCTGGCTGCAAAATCTGAAATATGATCGCCTGCGAATAGAAAATAAGAGCAACGTGTTAGCAATTTAAATGCACAATTGGCTAACGTGCTTTATCGAATATATTATTCGGGTAGTGTATAAATTTTGTACAAGCTAATCGTAATGAATTTTAATTTACTTTGCTGTTTAAATCTCTCTGCATCGTCACAGTTACTTGTTGAAGTTATTATAATCATTATTTCATCATTTTTTCAATCATTCATTTATCATTAATGTAAAACAATTGAATTGCAGAGATGAGTTTTCTAAACTGAAACTTTGACAATTTGTCATTCTAACGACATGGCCAATAAAACGTAAATGTCATTAATAATGCACACGACTGAAAGATTGAAGCACTCATACACTTGACAGAACTCACTACTTGGAAAAAGTTTCACTTTCCCCAAGTATTTCAAATGTAGCTTTTAACTCAGCAGTATACATTTATTTCCTCTAAACTATATCATAACATTGATGTCTGTACAAATTAAGGAAATGTTGGTTGCAGTTAGAAAATGCTCTAACTCTCTCAAGAAAAGAAATTGTTTGAATCTAATGATGTAACAATTTTTTATAGAAACACACTCTGAACATATCAAAGAGTCGATATCTAAAAGCTTGTTCTAAGCACATTTGAGTGTGAATTCTGTGGCACATTCATATACGTCGAAAATACTGGCTCGGATAATATCGGATATACGATACTTACGATGGTATTAACGCTTCAGATGTCGTTATAATGTGCTCTTCTCTCAGTTCTACAGTAGTCAAGATCTTCAACACACGAACATCTGAAAAAAGATCAACAAAATTGATGTGACTAAAGTACTTATCACAATGTGTCTAAAGTGTTTATTGCTTACATTTTAATTGCACAAAATTGTTCCGGTTCAATGATTCTTTATCTGGGCCAATTACAAATTGTTATATACATCAAGTCGAAGTAGTTGAAAGGCACGAATGATTTAGTTTAATTGAAAATCGTTCGTACCTCGAAAGCGAGAGCAAATAGCGAACTTTAATGAATTTGTCAGATGTCGGTTGCGGTCACAAAAACTCCGAGGCCTTTGGGCAAGACAATTTATCCGCAATTCATAGAATCTCGATTCCAGCCTCGTGAACAGATTGTTCTGCTTAGCGCGGCGTTTTGAACTCAGTCACAAAATCGTAACGCTAATTTGCTCGCTGTCAGCGGCGCTTTTTGCCCATGCAATTCTTCAAAGATTAATCCGACTTTGAATGAGGCGTTTGATTCAAAAAGCAAAGAAACATCCACAAATGGCTACCTCGGGATATCGATTCTCTTCACTTCGATGACGATGATTCGAGACTAATCGATTACAAGGTTGAAGAATGCACCTGGATCAGCGCTTTGGAAATGTCCAGCCTAATCAAAATATCTTTTTGCACAAAGATGTCGCACGCAAAAAATGTCCTTTCACTCTCCTCTTCTTTTTTCACAACAACAACAGAACTTCAATATTACACAATTACTATCTTCTAACACAAGAAAAAGTTTTTTTTAATCTTGTTTAAGAATGATAATAATTGTTTCTTAATAATCACTTTTGTATACATTTTTCTTTTACGCTTGAAATTTTCATCTGATAGAGAATAATAAGAACGAGATCGTCGGAAGTTTATGGCTCGTTTACAGTTAAACCTCGGATTGAAAAAGTCCCAAGTTATGTACGGTCGGAAACTTTAAAACTAACAATTAGCAAGACTCGTATAACTAAATAGCCAAGCACTTTGCGAGTCTGGAGTTTCTCGCCAAACACCCGGTGTGTTCGGACAGCAGCACATGGCGTGCGTACAAACAACAAGCATTACCTCGAGATTATAACTGCACTTGATGCCGTCGTGAAATGCGAAAAATCCCTTTTTTATGTCATATAACATGATTGTTAATCCTACGCTACGCTGATGTCGAGGCGGATTTCACGGGCGACACGCTCGGCGATACGAATGTTGATTTACGATCCGCGAGTTTTACACTTTGTCAAATTCCCAAACCCCTTTGTTGAAAGAATTTCAAAAAATTTATTCAATTGAACGCACAAAAAATTTTCAATCAAATGGCGTAACAGACGAAAAAAAAATGATGGAATAATTACTCTGACAAGAAAACTTTCAGAGACAGGGTTCATGCGTCGGTTGCAAAATAAATGACGATAAATCACCGCACGGCTACCGGTCGTTACATAATTTATGTTGACGCTTGATTGCGATTGTGAATGTACTTTTATGGCGACGATAATGTAACGTACCTAATGTTACTCCCAAGGTTCGTCGTGTGACCTACAGAGGTCTTCCAAGCGAAAATCAATTAGCCAATTGGTCGGACGTGCAATTTGTCATGCACATTTATCGGCATCTGCAAAAATGTCAAAAAAACGTGAATTAGTCTCTTTCCTTTTTGAAAATGTCTGGGATTTGATATTAATCCTAGATGAGAGATGCGAAAACTTGTAAAGTGTGTATATGTATACAGCAGAGTCTAAAAACGATTTGAAACATCCGGGCCAACTCAGCCGTCTATATGACGGATATAATCGTCGCTCGAGTGTGCTCGTTTCACAAACATACGAGCACGCTCGGCGCCCATTCTCCGCCACCTAGACGAAGAAAACGTGGATTCCAGAAAATTATATCACACTGCATCTCCTGAGCCGTGTGTACGTACCGTGCATACGTAATGAGAACGAACACATGCCGAGAGCCGCGTCAAGTATCTTCCCGGAGATTCGCGAGGCGTACAAAAACTACGCGAAAAACAAAGAGACACAACAGCTTTCGGACACCGTCGAGTGACAAAATTAATGATTCAGTGAAAGAAACAGTTTCACTGCAAAAAATTCAAAACGGAATCGTCGCGGATTAAAGCCTCGTAGCGACATCAGTTAATGACATTGAGTGTTATGTAAAATTTTATATTTCTCAGAAACATCTTGGGCGAACGAAGAAAAAATAATGATTTGAAACTTGGTTCTTTTTTTTACCTTGCCGGGGCCGTAAAACGGAGATAAGCAAATGTTTTATGCGCCACGCAAATGAAGTCGGCCATAATTGTGCGGCCACAAAGTAGCCACCGTGCGGTGGCAAGTTTGGACGAGTGTCTCGAAAATGTTACTGCTACGCTCGAGAGAGTCATGAGAGATACACGTGGAGGACGTAAAGTCCTCCCGTGCGTAGAGTCGCGCGACGTAAATTGCTCGAAAAGCCTTACAGGGGCGACTGCGGTCGCTCAGAAGCACCGCCAGCTTCTTATTTACAATGACACCTCAATACGCAATGTTTCGGCTACCATATTTACGAGTCAGGAACATTCTTACCTGAAAAAAAAAAAGGAACAAATTAGAAAAAGAATTCAAAAAGAAACAAATGCAAAACTAGAACAAGTAATCTCACGTAAAAATCAGTTCCGTATTGATGGAGATAAAAAAATGAATACCAAGCGAAAAACGTTAATTGTATTTGAAAATGTTGAAAAAATAAATATCGTATAATTTTGTTCATATTTTTTTCATTTTCATAATGAACATTAATTTTCAAGACTGAAATCTGATCTTCTTTGCACCTTTCCTTCAAGGTGTATTATGTTAACATGCTCCGCTGCTACAGATGCATTTATTATAACTCTACAGTGTAGCGAGTAATAGATGAAGCAAGCGCAGCATCGTCAGATGCAAAGCGTACGATACCCTCAAAGAAATTGAACGAATGTAAACACAATTTATCAAACCCGCAGAAAAGTCCGTGGATCTCACAGCGCCCATCATAATACCTGGAAACCAAAGCGGAGCATTATCTTGTCGGAAATGAAGACATTGGTTTCGTGATAAATTCGATGTCCCGTGATGATTACACGACTTTAGTTATGACAGCGGTGGTTAATGATCCCAAACTACGTTTTTCAGTTAACAATTATTGTGCGATCCGATCGTACTAGTCTGTCGTTGTCATTACAAGATCATTTTGATTCGCACGCGAAACCGTGATTGCAAAAGACACGATAACAAAGAAATTAATAAAAATTCTGAGTTGTTGAAATTTTGCTATTTCAAATTTGATATGTGTTAAGTGCACATTAATGCAGATGTGAAATTTGTTCATATCTTTTTTTTCAGTTTGGAATGTGGAAATGCATTTTGGAAGCAATCTCGGTTCTTGAACGTTTGCATAGTTTGTATAGTTTAAAGTTATGAACGTAATAACAATAATTTTTAACGTACACTCGCCTCTTCCTTAACCTGCAAAGATCTGCTCATTTTTACTTCACAACCATTATAATAATCATTAGCAGAACACTTATCACTGATGTTCATTTTAAAGAAGACACGCGAATGAAGATTTAATTTTGTATAATTAAATGCTGTCTACGGCCAAAGCGAACAGAGTTTAACTCCGTGTCGACATTGTAATAAAATGTTTCAATTTGTAATTTAACGACTGCGAGCAATTACCAGTACCTCGATTAGTATTAACTGTCAATTATGAAATTTTGCGGATAGAATTTTCGACATGACGTTTGAACTGTGAATGCGGAAAACGTGTAACGATCGAAAAGTCTTGTTGTGTAAATATTATATATTTTGCGCTTATAAACTATGTAGGTGAGTACGTTTCAGCTGAAAGGTACATGTTGTTTCATCGACTTTGTATTTTAGAAATATTTTCAATAAAATGTGGTTGAAACTCAGTAGCAAACTGATGATGAATAAAATATAGTTGAACGCTAAAACGATTAATGGAAATGAATAAAAGAAACCTAACCCAAAGTTGAAAGAAAAAAAAAAGTTAACGATCGATTAATTAATTTTATAATAGAACTTAAAATTAAATTTTATTGAAAATTGCACGTAAGAATAATTGCAACGATTACGTCATAAATATCTGCACTCCCCATAGCGTTCGAAAAAAAAGGGACGTAAAAGAGCGGAGAGGAACAAGTGTTGAAGATGTAATTACGTGCAAGCAAAGTATCTCGTTTGAGCAGTTTAATAATTAACGCCGCTGCCGCGAAGGAATGATTTGAACGAGCCGTCACCCTGCTAAAAATGGATTCAATGAGGAAGGACAAAACGAGCAAAGCAAAGGAATCTCTGTAACAATCGTAGACACCGGTCAGTGCACCGAAAACAACGAACAAAAAAAAAGCTGCACTCAAGAATGTAATGCGAATCGCTCGCAGTCGACCAACTTAGCGTTATCTAACGACCTCCAAATTTTTATTGCGCCATTAAACCTCACCTCGAATGGTGCTCCGGGTCTCCAAAACTTAGTCCTGGGTGAGTTTCACGTGGGAACTTCATTGACATCGAGGCTAATTGTGTCTGCCTAATTTTTCATTACTCAGATTCCTGCAAAACAAAATTTCCAATTTTTGTGAGTTTTCAATTGTATCAAATTTTGTTTGATCAATTAAAAAAAGTTGGGTGTGCTAAATTTAAATGCGTCGTTCTAAAAAAGTTTGTTCTCAAATGAATAATAATGAAATGTTGTTCTCAAGGCTAAAGAAATCAGCGTGCAAAATGCAATTGATTAGTGAATAATTGTTTCATTGTATCAATCGGGGCTATAGTTGGGAAGTAAGATAAAAGCATTTGTTCAATATGATGATTATGATGTGGCACATAAAAGTATCGTGTGCATTTCATTGTTCCTATTCTAAAGATTCAAAGAGTGAGGTACCAGCGGCGAAGCAGCATCAAGTCAGGCCAAGCCAGGCCAGAGCACAGGCCGGCCAAAGGTCAGCCGGGTCGTTGCACCCGCGGGCAGGGCATATCCTGCAATGCTTTGCCTTGCTTCAGTATTATATGCTATGAGCATTAGCCTTTGGTGCTTATCACGAGACTTTGCACGAATCATACATCTGAACAAATTTCAACCTTTTTTTTTTCATTTTCATTTTCAGATTTTATCTGTCCTTTATCAAACGACATTAAAATTCTCTTTAAATTGTTGTCCTGTTTCTAAAATTTTTTTCTCTCTTAAACTCTATTTTTGAGATTCAAATTCAGTATTCTTTTTATTAAAAAGTGTCAACCAATTTCTGAAACATCAATTTAGTAATATGAAATCATTTTTAAGCACATTTGTAGGATTAGATACGTTTTAATTAATTATCAAAAAAACCATTCATTTTGAATGTAACTGATGACTATACTCACTGCACAGGGAACAGTAATGACAAATCCCAAGCTGGCAAGGAAGCAAACCAAGGTACACGGCATCTGTAAAAACACGTTTCCATTAGTTCTGTTGAGCTATTACCCTTGAATGACTACAAATTACGTGTTACTCAAATTCATTCACAAGTACGAACAAAAAGTTAATTCTTTAAACTTCAATTATCAACTTTTTATACATTCCAAAAACCGATCTTCCATTTCAAATCATTCATACTCAATGTCTTAATATTTTTGTCAGTGTTATGCTTCAAGTTCACACGGTATACCCTAACAAGTAAATGAGACACACACTCTCGAGTACAATCAAAGACATCATTCTTTTAGAATAAAAAAATAATGCCATAGATGAATATAATTCTTGCCTTTACTTAAGGATTATGCATTTTTTTAGGGAGGGGGAAGGGAAGCTACGAGAGGCACAATTTCACGCAAGAATGATAGTCATTTATCCAACGAGATGTCTGCGTGTGACCAATCGTTACTCACCGCGCTTAACGGTATTGAGTGAGAACTTTAACGAGATTTTCCAAGAGTTCCGCGAGCCTAGCTACACCGGAGAGTTATGGGAAACCTATAATACTATGATGAAAAACGACAATGAGTTATTACCGAAAAGAAAAAGCCGATCCCTGTGGCTGAGCCCTATCGATGGCTCAAAATTGTTGCTAATTGCTAGGAAACGTATGGATAATAATCGCAGATCATAATGCTCGATTGGCTCCATCCGTGCGATATGCCAAATAAACAATTCGCGCGCGAGGTGTTCGGTCTGCGTCGCACGATTTATCACATTAATTGGCATTAGAAATAATTCCGCGATGCCTCGCTGATTAATACATAATTAATTTATGGCCGATTTGTATGTTGCAGGTCCGTTGTCTCGCAACGGCATCGCAAAAGTGCGCGCTGATTTATCGGCGCAACTCGCGATTTCAGCGTTATTAATCGCACCTCGTTCGTTTCTGCGACTACAAACAAAAAATGTTCGCGAATTCGCGATTTTGCGTCGCGACTGTGAGCTCCGGCCCATCAATCATCGTGTCGGATTACTCGCAACGATTTAGCCCCGAGGCACGGATCAATTAATTAAGCGAAATCGTGTTTATTGACCAAAGCGATATTAGCACGTGTTTGAAACACGATGTTTGCGCCCCGGAACGAGTGGGACCGATTTACACGCGTGGGCCCTATTTACGCTCGAGCACAGTTCGCCATTGTGGCGGAACGTACACGCGCCAGATTAAAAAAATTCATCGCAACGGGATACTGTCAATTACAAGCACACATGAGCGATGACAAATGACCGGCGAAATTTTAGTTTCAGTTTGATTGTTATCGATAAATGTTAATTACTGTAACACAATTTTTCGAGTCTGCCAAGTATAACAGAACCGGCTGTGCGAAAAAAATTCCAGTTTACATTTTGAGACTACTTCATATTGAGCTTATTTGTACTATCAGCATCGAGTTAAGAGTGATTATACTACTTAATCCACAATGGTTAATGTTGAGTCATAATTAAATAATTATTGTGGTACTGATACTTTATTTTCCGCTCATGATTTATTGCAGCTCGTTTTATCAAGCATGTGTTATTCTCAAATGATTGCTTAATTACAAGCATCTTTCCGTGCAATTAAGAGGGGAAAAAAAAGAAACATCGCTCGGTTAAAATAAATACAAGATTCGCGTGCACTTGAAAATGCGCCTATTTGTCAAAGGCAAACGGCCCGTCTTGTTCGAACACTGATATATACAACTTGCTGTTCAGAACTTGCACGAATTTTCCGTTCGCTCGCAACTTTTTTCAGCGAAATAATAGTGGTATGTGGAATGTTAATTCATTCAAGCACTTCCGGCTAATAGAAATATATTCGTGAGACTGGAGCACCTTACTTTTGCATTGCATAACTACAGTCTGTACGCTATTAATTTTGCAGCTGTTAAATGCAATGTTGCATCGGTTCTCAGGTTGCTAAAACGGTTTTTGAAATCTTGTTCTGATTTTGACATTTCACATTTTCAATAACAGATGCTTGCATTCGTGTAATTCATACACCGATATACAAATGCAATTGATATAAAAAAAATGTGCAACTAAGAACGATGTCGATACAGATGGAAAAATTTATTTATGACAAAAGCTTACGTATGAAAGTAATGCGGCGATAAAACCCCTGACGGATCGTACCACACAGAGAAAATATGTCTCAGTGCAACGTTTGTTTGAGCATCGATAAAAATCTATTAAACAAACGTCAGTTGTTCTCACTGCGGGTAAAAAAATACAAATAAGTTGAACGTAAGCAGAGACGCATATGCGCTCAATCGAAGAAGGAAAGGATGATACTTGGCGATGCAGTACGTGGACGTGTCGCGAGCGTGGTTGTGTGCAAGCGTGTGAGAGCACTCGTGCCATACCATTGGGATTCGAAAGCTGCACAATGGAATTATGCTCTACGTATTGATACGGATTCTATGGGAGCCAAGACGACGTGTATTATGTATACACGGGACGCGGTGGTCATGGTATGTTGGATATGGTCGCTATGTTGGGGCCATGTTCTGGTTTTGATCCGTGCGCCAGATAAGATGGTCCTTTGTTACGGGGACTCGTGCCTTCGTAGGACCTTCGCCTTGCCTTACGTTTCAGATCGTCTCTCGCTAAGATCTATATACTCGTTTTCCAGCGGTGTTAAAATGCAGCAAACTCTGTCAACTTGGAGCCCCGCGACCAATCACCGCAAACGCATTCCAATCCTGCCCCAACGATAACATCCTTCTGTGGCTCTTACTTTTCACCAGGCCTGCAAAATAAAAGGTGATTTCAGTTTGTTTGTGATAACAATTATAGATGAGGGATAAAAACAACGCCGATAATCAATCAGATTAAAACTTATCTCCAAAATGGTATTGAAAATTCTAGTTAGCTTAAAAGTTAGAGTCGAGTGGTCACATCTGCACGAGGGACAATGCCCAATTCATATTCCATGATTTAGAACATCGCATCCGAATGACGTATGGTCTTCATTACTAAATTGTATCCCCGACCCTCAACTTTGCCACAAGCTCTATCGTCTTTTCTACTTATAAATAAATTAACGCCGTTGAACGGCCATTCCAAAATGTCCATCGCACACAAATCATTTGCACAAAATACAATATAAATAATAACTCAAAACTGAGCCCTCACAATTGACTTCTGTTTTGAAATTCTTTGGCATTTAATTATTCTTTTGAAAGTAACACGTTTTGTCTATCAGACTGACCTCATCTATTCAAATCAAGTGAAAAAATCTTGAAATCATCGGCATTCATCAAAGAGTGGACAAGAGAAAAAAAAGTGTATTATTCGCGGCTCGTAATAACTGTTACTCTGTATTTTTACATTCGTGTAATTGTTGCTTCATTTGCTTTATCGTTCGATTCGCCTCTGGAGATAGAAACACATTAATTAATGGCCGTAAAATATCATGAAAGAATGCCAGTGCAGTATGACCGCGCGTGGATTCATTACGATGTATAAGCAGCGGTCGTTCACAAGAGGCGGAATATTTAAGGGACAAGACAATGATTGTAAATAACTTTCATTTTAGTGGGCAATTTACATTTTCCCGACTTAACGTTCGCCTGTTAAGGGGCCGAGGCCGCTTAAATTTATTGAAATTGACTTTTCGCGCCGAAGAAAAATCGATACTCAAAAAGCATTGACAAATGATCGATATTCGTGGGCCTCAAAGTGCAAACCAGAGTAACTTTGATTATGTTTATGCATTGACTGCCGGAGATAAGTTTTCTTCAGAATCATTTCCTCGCAGTTTCCAAAGCACTGCATGAAGAAATTCTCCATATGATAAACATTTTACCGCTTTGAAATATATACATGCTAAAAAACCTTCTTTATGAGAAATAAAGTTAAAAATTGCAAACATTCGGAACATTTTTTCCTTTCCACTTTTTTCGTATACCAAATTGCTCAAGACTTTTTTTTTAAACTCAATTTAAATATTTAAAATACTTATGTTGTTTGAAGGTACAAAAAAAAGAGTGTCAAAAAATTAATTGCACAAGTGCAATGCATTTTTCTGTCAGCACGACGGTAAGAGATGAGATACCGTTTCTGACCGTAATTGAAAACCTCGCTGATAAAAAAAAACGTATTGCGTGATGCTCAATTGCAATTACTTTACTCACAAAGTTAATAAATAACAATTATTCCTATCGCAACTTTACTTTCGATTAAAATAGAAAAATAATTAAAGTTGTCGATTTTTGCCTCAATCCGTACACGGCTGTCGACGCCAACCGTCTGAATTGAATTGCGTATTATTCCTCGCGATGATTGATGCCAATGCCAATTAAAATGCAGCCCGAGATTGCACAAAAAAACGTTGCTCCGATGAATAATTATCTTTATATAGCGAATTTGCACAGATATGATCTTTTTCGAGAATAGTTTTGTAGTTTAATTAACTTCCGAATAATGATCAGTTAAACACTCGTACATAATCTTAAAATCAGGTTTTGTTTTTTATTTGTTATCCGATATATGGGCGTTTAAGAGAATTGATTTCGTTTAATGATTTTGCCTTTCCGCTGATTTAATTTCGCGCTCATTTTTATTGCGTTTATCGTCGTTACAAGCTTAATAGGTGTAAAAACTTTCTGGTCCATGGGATAGGTTGAAACGGAAGCAACTGATAAGATTACTTCTCAAATGATCGCCAGCTCGAATTTTCCACGACTACTAATTACACGTACGACTTCGATCAGAAATTATACCCGCATATGTTTTCCTACTGGTTCCGTTCAATCATGTTTTCAAAAAATTCACATTCATTTAGGTCCCACTACAAATCCAGATTCAACTTTTAAATTATTAAAAGTTAAGAATCAGTGACGTGTGCTTCCGTTTCATTTGCATGTAAATTAAGACGCAAAAAATGTCTAACTGTTTTCATACCCTGTACAAATACGCTAATAAGATTATGGTAAACAAAATAATAAATGAACGTAAAATCATTACCGACTTTTTTTCTCCCCTATTTTTCATACGAATTTACAATGAAATCGCTCATCTAAATAATAATCAAGTGTCGTTGATGAGAAGGCGAACTGTTAAATTAATTGCCTTACGTCGTTATAATCGTTGAACGTATCAAATAAATGATATATAGGCGAATACAAACAATTTCTTTTTTCTTTCGTTATTCGCACTCATTTATAGTTTTATACTGTTTGCGAACGCTATATCCAACAAGCAGGATATTAAATTCGTCAGAAAAAAAAGATGGTATTTACGACAATCGTATTGCGATTTATTGGAGGCTTATCGGCTGCAGACTCCGATTCGAATGTGTTCGAACAATTTAACGGTAAACGAAACGATCATTATTTCTAAATAGCAATTAGCAACACTCAAATGTTTAAACTTTTTTAAATTCAATCCCGCAATAAAATAATGAACATCAATTTCTTATCATATAAGAAAGTTCAATAAAATGGTTTTCAATGTAAAATCTTGGCTACTTTTTCTTTACAATTTGTTTCAGCTGCATGAAAAATAGCAATTTGTTAGAGATACAGTTTAGGGGGGGGCGGAATAGTATCGCACGAGTTTGAATATCTGAGCTGTGTATGGGGTCGGAGACGAAAGGTATTAGCATATTAATTTCTCAGAGACTACGAAGCGCAGATAAAGCATCTTAGGTAGCGAACTTTGGCGATGAATCAAGCTCATGCCCGCTCGGTAATTATTCAGAAAGTTTTCCCGACTGAGCGAAACGCTCATCACCCAAATAAAAATATTTCTCTTTTGCCGGGCCTCATTCCGTTGTCCGAGAAGCATTTGCATAAAGAAACAAAAGTGCATCTTTCTTTACACTTGTGAACGATTCTGATGAGAACCTCTATAAAGTGCATTGGAAAAAAAATGATAGAAAATTCTAATAAGATATCATATCAAAAAAGAAAGATTTTTACTCAGCTTTATCTTGATAATTATTTTCTAATGTCGTTCCAGGACGCGAATTTACAACCATAATTTTTTTGTTAATTTTAATTTTGTATTATTTTCTACTTTTGCTTCGTGTCTATAGTTTATGACCTAAGGCCTTACGACCTTTATGATATTAAGATCCTAACAAGTTAAGAATTTTCGAGTCTTCATAAATTAATTGTTCGACAAGCCAGAATGTTGCAACATCTGTAACATAGTCATGTTTTCTTTTGCAGGTAAACAGTATATAGATGTCAAAATGAGCAAGTGAAGAGCAGCTCGAAATTGCGACGGTGGAACTGAAAGATCAACAAATAACAGAAAACGGTAAACATTTTCGCAAGACATCGATCAGGCAAATGAGAGTGACGGCAGTGGAAAGTAACGCGAAGACAAGCAAAGGGGGGTCGCGTGCCACCGCGGGAAACGCGACGAGAGACGAGAATAACTTGTCCTAACGGAGTCATCTGGGCTGAAACAATGTTAATCTATTTACTCCTGACGTTCCTCCGCGGCCGCGTCTCTCTCCGATGCGTCTTCCTTGTCGTTCCTGTCCCCATTCCCCGGTCCTTTATCCTCTCCTTGTCTCCGCAACGAACACGCACCGAAAACTCCGGTTTCCTACAGTTCCGTCCGCGTTTATCACGCTCGTATTTCATCACCGGCGTCCGTTTATGAGCGAGCAAGAAATGAACTTTTTCGCTAATTAACTCCCAGGAGTCGCTAACGAACTGTGGCAAACGCGCTGCCTTTTTATACTCTCCGCCAGAACAAATGTACTCTCCGAAGAAAAAGTGTACATAGTATCTCCTCTAGTCTTATACTTTGTGCTTACCCTTTGACGCAATAGAGCTTTTATCAACGCTCAAGTATTACGTGTACAAGTTTCAAACATTGTACACCTCGCAACACAAAGTGTCCCACGAATTCAAAGTTCCTGAAAAATGAAACAAAATATAGAGTTTAAAAACGAAAGGAAAAAAAATTGTTTGCTAAGATTCCACGTTTACACTCACCATAATTGTTGCAAAAAAGAATCTTATGAACTGAAAATGAAAAAAAAAGAGTGTGGATTAAAATTCAAATATCTGTATCCGTCAAGATGATTCATCAATTATAAGCAAACTTGATAACAATAAGGAATTTCATGTTAATGACGAATCAAAAAGTTGTTGAAGCAAGTATATACGTACCTCCGGAACGACAAAATCAACGCTCAATGTCATTTGTTAGTGGCGCTCACGTATCACGGAGTTCTCATTACTAATGGGTTTGTTACGGAACTTTGTCGAACTTGGCGCATTGTGTACACGCGTCATATTGTGTCTACATGAGTTCGCGCTCATCCGAAATAATCTTGCCGAATTATACCCCACGCGATACACAAGTTCGAAACGTTCTTGACAATTTGATGGCTTGTATGGACACGCTGGCGCGAAGATTCCGCAACCCCCTTTTATCATCCATTTATCATTGCCGACACAGAGCACTTCGCTCGTTCTTTCATTGATTCCCAACCCCTCGGCTGTTGTCATTACTTCGCGCGTAATTATTGCGAATCCTTGTTTTAATCCTTCCCTTAATGGACGTCGCAAATGTATGAAATTAACCATTGCGACTTTCCCCCAATGACTCTTTTATCTTTTATTTTATCACTTGAAAATCCTTTTTCGTAAATTTTTTCTTTTCTCCTTTCTTTTTACAAGTTACAACTAATTAGAAAGACTGTCAAACAACATAATTAGTTTCGATTATCAATCTGCATGCCTGGTCATTTTTAATTTCCAACTCGTTACAATCACGAGGCCCGTTGCTTAATTATTTTTCTTCCAGCACAACACACGCAAACGCTCATAAATATAAATCGACTTGGCACAATTATTGCGCTGAATTGAGTGGTTTCTTGAAACTAAAAAAAAAAAAAAAGAACGCGGAAAGAAAGCCGGACTGAAAAATGAGAAAATAATTTCAATTAACACTCTTCGTCTCGCGGTTTCTGTGGATTCGTTATTCATTTTGTCGACAGAAACAACAGATAAGTATACCCACGCCAAGTGGCTCTGGATCATAGGCTAAGATACATATACTTTTCTCTTACACAAAAATGCCTCTCTCGCATTTTTGTTTACAAAACGAATGAAATTTACATCAACAGTTAGTTGTTTGTCATGAATGTATTTTTTTTTGTTTCAGAACTGAATTTCATTTAAAATTCGAATTGGTTTGACAGTGCAAGTGAATACATCAAGATCAAGTGGAAAAGGAAATTTAGTATCCGTAACCGAACGTTTTTCTGATTGCATGAGCGAATAAGGAATCCGAGAGAGGATGCGTGTTTTTTACGACTCCGGGATTATTCGCTGCGGAACAATTTCGGGTGTGCGAATGCGAGAAAAAAATGGCCCGAGTCAATCGATAGTTCGTGCACCCATCCATTTGATATCCACCCTCGTTTCATGCATATGCTGATACGATCCACGAGTCTGCGGTCAGCGGCAAGATACCGTTGCTCATTGACACATGTCACGGGATTCAATTCAAGATATGTTGATTTGACGTGCCACCGACAATCTTTCGAAATATAATTTTGATTCGATATATCAAGCTGTCATATATTTCACAACGGGGGAAACAAATGTTTTTGTTTGCACTTTCCCTCAAAAGGTGCAGCTTCTTTTTTTTATCGGGACAACATCAGTGTGAGATACTTGAGATATCGTAAAAATTATGTATGCCTCAAACTTTTGTATTTTGAAGTAACAAATTAATCTAGGTATTAAGGACAAAAGCGAGCACTTGTGGATATACACCAAAGACTCTTAATCAAGAGAGCTGGTGTTATACGGAGGCTGAGCGACTGTAAACTAATGTTTCATTAAGATGGGCAGCTGCGGCGTCACTTAACTTATTAAACAACATGGCCGCCTTGAGAGCAAAACTGAAAACATCTCGACGACTCGATAACGAGGCATTCCTGCAAACAGATACTCAATAACCATCAATTACAATCATCCTTAATGTTTTCAAACATGCGTGACATTTATTACAATTGTTACACATATATACTATATCTAAAATAAACAAGTTCTCAAAATTTAACCGGCTGAGATTACAATTGTGATATCCTCAGTTATATATTTTTTCGTCGTAATTCTATTTGAATCACGAAGCGTTTTGTTCAACAAGAACAGTGACATGAAGTTATCCGGGTGCTGGGACTTCCAGAAGGGAGAGATTCTTAGAAGTCTCGGCTGTGCTTGCAGCCGGCTTCTGATCAGATGGTACGCGCTGATATAAAAGTTCGGTGCACATCCGAACCGAAGAATGCTCTTTGCCTATACATTCAAATGCCTACTAGCTGAAAAGATTATCTCCTCCTTCTTTCTATTTGTCTAATTTTTTTTCCTCCGATTGTCACAAACAGAAGAATACATAGTATATATGACCGGTGAATTATAGCTTGGACTTGAACGTCATAAGCACCACGGGTTTTACTCGCGCGGTTAAGGGGAGGACTCAAGGTAACTGTTAATCATAAAACGGATTCAGTTACTGAGTCAATATATAATATGTTTTTATTATACAAAGTATACCAGCACATTCTTTGGATATTTAAAAATGCGCTGATATATTTTTTGTAATATAAAAATCTCAAATTTTGACTCAGTAACTGAATTCGTTTTACGATTAACAGTTACCTTGAGTCCTCCCCTTAAGCAAAACTAACGATAAATGGGAAATTAGAGGTTCGGTTTTGGGGAGTTTGAACAAACTATTTATTCATATAACTTTCATTTAAATTTGCTCTAATTTATAAAATATCAATTATTTAACATTACCGCGTTGAGCGGGGGATTCCTGTACTATTATAGTAAAGATGGTTAAGATTTATCTTAAAATTTTTGAGTCTTGTACCAGTCTTTGTTATTTATAACGTTTCGACGTAACAAAAAATAATTCTATTTCCATGTCTAGTATAACAAAATATATCCACTTGGATGAAAATTTTTTCAATTTAGGATTTTTAGAGATTTTGTTTAAAAATTAACGTAAATTTAAATTTTTGAAATAAGTTTTATCATTTAATGAATCAAAAAGTATCAATTATTTCAATTAATGTTAAATTCAATATTTTAATTGAACATAATTCATCAAAAAACGGAAGAAAATTCGTCGCCGAAGAAAGTTGAAGTTTGATATTTTAGAAATTTTTTCAAAAAATACTTCTCAAATCAAATTTTTAAGTAGCCTATTTTAATTCTGTGATGCTATAGAATAACCATGTATAATTTTATTCCAAATATATCGTTTAGTTTGAGAGTTTTTCGCTGACAAACAAACAAACATATTTTCATTTTTATATATTAATAAGGATAAGGATAAGGATTTATACATACCTAGCATTAGATCCATAAAGAAAAACGAAAAATGCGAAAGAACCTGAAAAGGAACTTGAGAACAGATAATAAAATTCTAAATCAGCACTTATGTAATAGTGCCACTCATCTATTAAAAAAAAAAAAAAAAAAAAAATGTAAAGGTACTTAATTTTTGTTGTTGTTCAAAACATTTTAAAACACGCCTTCTTTTATATTCGGCTCGGAAAAAATATTATTTTCAGTTAACTTTTATTTATTTCAGCTCATTTTTTTCTGACTTGTATAAATTGTCAACTTATAGATATAAATTTGGATAACATATAACTAGAATTCAAAACAGTGCTACCAGTAATAGATATATCTGATAAACGGACATAGAAACATAATTTTTCAAACTATGATCTAAAAGCGATTATGTGCCAGCACTTTAAACCGCAGTTTGCTATAAAACATCGTGAGAGGTAGTTTGAGTGTCAGAGCATATGATTTCGTTGACACTCAGCATTGTCAAAGGAATGTAGAACATTTAAAATTGCGCAAAAATGCACGATTCGAACTGAACAACGTTCAGTTGATTTTTTTTAAAAACGATCCTCTCGATTAAAAGAAACATACGATGTACCGACAAGAATATAGTTGGTATCGTTGGAAAGTTGTACAACAGTATAATATCCCTTTATAAAAATAAGTTGGCTCCACCGGGTGTGTCTCTAATACCTTATTTTTTGAGTATGCTTTCAATTGAATTCCAATCAATCGTCAAACCAAAATTACTCCTATGCTACTGTATTTATTTAGTTACTTCATGAATAGCATGAGCAAGATATTCGACATTGGTGGAAGTTACTCCGGCCATAGAAATTCTCCCGTCTTTGGTCAAGTAAATACTGAAGTCCTTAGTGAGTTTCTCCACCTGAAATAAACACAAAATACATTTTTAAACTTTATTTTTTTATACAAATTGAATTCCATTTTATGAGATAGATTCACGTTTACCTCAGGTACTTTAAGCCCCGTGAAACAGAACATCCCAATTTGATCGGTGATGTGGGACCAGTCGCGGGAACTGCCGTTCTTCTTCAAATTTTCACGAAGTTTTGAACGAACTCCGATGATGCGATCGGCCATTCCCTTGACCTCAACGAGCCACTCTTTTTTCAGCTGTGCATCGCCTAAAATTTCACTTACAATTCGCGCTCCATTCAGCGGTGGATTGGAATACATCGGTCTGACAAGGATTTTCAACTGCGACATTGTTCGTTCAGCTTCTTCTTTACTCGAGTTCAGTAAAGTGAATGCACCAACTCTTTCACCTGAGAAACACATGAAATGTTAATAGAACATTCTTCATGGATTGAAATTTAAGGTACTTCCAGCGAAAAAGGCTGGAAAAGCATTTGTATCAGAATTTCATAAAATTTAAATCACGTATTCTGATTGATATATTGGTCATATACATTTTCTATGCTCATTATACTGATCATATATTGTCCGTATATTGTCATTATATTGTCAAGTTATTTTCCTTTCTACAAGGGTATATTGTTTATATATTGACTACCCCAATAGCACAATCTAGATAATATACAGATATTATACAGATAATATATGTATATATGTCTATTATCTATAAAATATCTAGACTATTCAATTGGGGAATATATTGTCAATGTTCTAACGAAATGTATGGATAATATATTAATCATATATTTTATCATTTAGAATTTTTTTAAAATATGAATTAAATATTGGCAAAATATATTATCAATATGTTTTATAAATGGATGATCTTTTTTACTAGGAATATTTTAGTATTTCAAGATTCTATTTTCATTTTTCACTATGATTTTCACTATATGTTTTATACAAATTCATAATATAAATTTTTTGCTTTGATTGTCACGCTGGAACTACCTTTAAAAAATTGGCAATTTAAAATAGTTCCTCTCACCATACAATCCCATATTTTTCGCATAAGACTGCGCTAACGCGATTTGGTGGCCTTCTTCAATGAATAATCTAACCGCAAGGGCGTCCCTCGTAACATCGCCTGTAAAAAACAATAATTACCATTTGAAAAAACTGGTTGAACGAAGAATATTTAATCAATTTTTTTTTCTATTTCAATTAGTTCGATCTAGATAAAATGATTTCTGGTTTCTTACCAGAGGCGAATCCTTGATAAGCCATATCAAAGAATGGGAACAAATTTTTCTTTTTGATCAGAGCGGACAATTCGCGCCATTGCTCTGGTTTGGGATCCACTCCAGTTGGATTATGAGCACAAGCGTGCAATAAAATTATGGATTTTTCCGGAATATTCTAAAACAATAGAAAGATCGAAAATTAATTGTTTATTCAAATTTGGAATCATCATTGGTTTCATGATTTATGATATGAATTTTTACTCACGTTGATGTCTTCCAAGACACCTTTGAAATCCAGCCCACAAGTTTTTGGGTCATAGTATCGGTATGATTTGACACCAAGACCGGCTAGTTTAAAAAGAGGGGTGTGATTTCCCCACGACGGAGTTGGCAGGTAGACTTCCTTGTTCCCAGGGAAATGGTGCTTTAAAAATGTTGCGCCTATGCACAGAGATCCAGTTCCAGATATACCTTGGACTGTGGCATTCTTAAATAAATAAACAAAAACTTACTAATCACACTGTAAAAATTACCCACAAGGATAAAAATATATTTCAAATTATATTTTACATATACGTTATATATTATAAAATATATCCGTTTATATTCTACAAGTAAGTCATTTATGAAATATTTATGAAGTAGTAATAAATTATATAAATATAAATGTCATTGAAAAAATATATTGTATTTATATTAGAGATATAATAAAATTGAATATATTTACACTTATTTTTTTCTCAAAAGAATAATTATAAATACATTATAAAAATTAATATTATCCAAATTAACAAAAATATATTTCAAAATATATCCGACTTATATATCACAGATTTTTTTTAAATATTTGAAATTTAAAATATATCTGTATATATTCCACATAAGTAATTTATAAATAATTTATAAAGCAGCAACAGTTATATAAATATATTAATAAAATATAATATAATTATATTAGAAAACATATTATATTCATATAAAAAATAAAAAATTCAATTATATTTTCTCGTATATTTCTACCCCGGTGAGTATTAAATTGATATATTTTCATAAAATTTGATCTGGTATTTTATTTTTTCAACGAATCAATTGTTTAACTTACCAATCCATTGGGTACGATTTTGTTATCATCCCCTAAGGCTAAAGTAATACTGTGTTTACAAAAATCTCCACTTCCTGAAATCGGAAGGTACTCCTTGTCTAATGCCTTAGCACTGAGTCTTTGCTCTGCCTAAAATCATAAATCATAATCCATGAATATAAAAAGTACAAAAAAATCATAAACAGTTTTTTTTTTTCTAATTCCTAAACATATTAATCCCAAAAGAATGTCACAATAGTTATTCATACGAAAAAAAAAACAATGACAAATGTATCTTATCAATGATTTTACATTTAAATGATTTTTTAACACTAGCTAATGTACACAAATGTATTTTAAATGACAAACAAATTTACATGTTTTATTATTTTCTATTTGAATATCGAGTTTAAAATAATAATTATCGTTGATAAATGATAAACATTGTTGGTAAATTGAAAGCTTGCAAAACATGATTATTAGATTTTGACAATACCTTGCGAACACTTGGTAAGACGTAAGGTTTTCCGTTGTCGTCGCGGTAAGCCCCAGCTCCCAAATTAATCTTCTTAGGGTTTTGATCTCTCTTGTAAGCTTCGGTGATTCCGAGAATCGCATCCGGAGGACCTAATTCCACGTGGGACCACCAAGAACTGTAAACAAAAATGCAAAAAAACAACAACAATTAAACAATTTTGTACCAAAAAATCAAAATTTGAAAAATTTGAAATTGAACAATTGATTTTTCGTTTCAACAAAAATTTTGTTAATTTTTGTTTTTTCAAAGACGATTTTTGTCATTGCTACGCGAATAAGCAAAGAATCAGGGAATTAAAAGATAAAAACTCAAAAACAGGGGAATCTATTTATAAAGCGACGTTGAAGGTGACGATAATATTTGGTTCAGATATTCTATGACGATTAGATGCTTCCTCATCAACAAGTTATTGAAACACGTTTTACGTTACAGAAAATGCAAAAAATTTTACAATCAATTTCAGATCAAGTTACTGCATAACGTCAAGGTCAAAAGGACGTTATTGCAAAACACTTGACACGTTTCTTCGAGCTTTTTTGTGTTATCCTACCTTACACTTCTCGATGCGCCGGAAAAAACAAGATTTGCAGATTTTTTTAATAGGGCCGTGGAGGCGGCTGCTCCAATTAATTTCGTGCCCTGTGCCATCCCGAGATCGGTTGAAATTTAACTTTAATAGAAATTTAATTGAATGTACTCTGTAACAGTGACCCTCAAGGTTGCTGTTCCAAGCACGTTGCTTTTATAACTCGAGCCTACAAAGTGTTCTCTGCATGTATATTTTATTCGCGATTCACACATACACACGTTCCACATTCCGTCCGTTCCGACGTCTAGCTGGATAATTAACGCGGGATTTTATAAAAACAAACATTGTTTTTCTTTCCCAATCGAAATAATTTAGAAAAATAGTCATTTTCACATTAATTATTCATATTTTTTTAATGTAAAACCAAATAATCTTCAAGCAATTTTAGGTTATATAATTTCATGCAAAACATAGTGTCGAATACTTTGATAATGGTAAAAAAAAACAATGAAAAATATGTTCGTCTTTGACAATGATTTTGAAGGTCATTTATACCAGTCAACAATAGTGACATTGACGTCACAAAAGGTTATCATAAGAGCTGTGTTTTCATAACCTCAAAGAAAAGTTGGAACGGTGGAACGGTGCGGAACCGAACCACTGTTATCATGCTGCTCACATGCTCTGCAGTTTAAAAAATGTTGTCTCAAGTGTCGCACAGGGTCACGTCGAACCTTCTGCGTCGGGTTTGCAGCGAGGTGAAATTGTCGAGTAACAACAGTTACTCGACAAAGGAGTCCTCGGATTCCAACTTGGAAACATTGTTAAACGAGGCGACGCGGTTTGAC
This sequence comes from Trissolcus basalis, assembly GCA_025266255.1. Taxonomy (NCBI): domain Eukaryota; kingdom Metazoa; phylum Arthropoda; class Insecta; order Hymenoptera; family Scelionidae; genus Trissolcus; species Trissolcus basalis. The sequence continues at coordinate 74,053 of JAAMPD010000115.1, forward strand.
GATGCTGGAAATAAAGAATGGGCGACGAGCCCGTACCCGGAAACTTCCGGATACACAAAGAAAAAGAAGAACAATAATCCCTTGGTTGACCCTGAGGACACGACTGTTCTCATATTTCCAGGCCAGGGTAAGAAATGAAAATAAAAACAATGACAAGTGTTGTTTTTTTCAAATAAAAATAAAAACAAATGTCATTTTTTAAATTATATAAAAAAACGTATGTAAAATATAAAAAACGAAGTTTTTTTAATAAATATTTATCTATGAGAAAATTTATATATAAGGACAATATGAATTCATATATATTATATGAAATTTAAGAAAAAATTTTCAATAAGATTTTATATATAAGAATAATAAGAGTTTGTATATGTAAGTTACAATACAAATTTATATATAACGTAAAGTAGGAATTTATATATAAGTTTCAACAAAAAATTATATATATTTTTATATAAAAATGTTGTATCTGTCAGGATTACAAATTTATATATAACGTACAATAAGAACTTGTATATAAGGTCCGATAAAAATTTATATATATTATATAGAATTTTTTATTTTTCAGGAACCCTAAAAGTGGGTAAGATTAAGGAATATTTGATGTTTCCGAGAGTGAGGGACATGTTTGAAATAGCAAACGAGGCTTTGGAGTATGACATTTTGAAGATCTGTGAACATGGACCTCAGAAAGTGCTGAACAGGACGGAATTTAATCAGCCAGCGACTGTTTTGACGTCGCTAGCAGCGGTGGAAAAGTTGCAGGAGGAGAGGCCGTTGGCGATTGACAATTGTGTCAATGCAGCTGGTTACAGTGTGGGTGAAATTGCGGCGCTCATTTTTGCCGGCTCGATCAGCTTTGAAGCCGGCATCAGACTCGTTGGGGTCAGAGCTGCTGCGATGCAGCAGGCTTCTGACTTGCAACCCCAGGCGATGGTTTCTGTCTATTGTACTCCAGAAGCAAAAACTCATGAAATTGTAACAGAAGCGGAAAAATGGGCCAGAGATTTGGGTGTTGAAAATCCAGTTTGCAGGTGTTATTTCTGTTCCTTTTTTCGTCTTTTCAAATAGAAAATTGAAAAGCAATTTGATTCAAATATTTAAAACAAAAAACAAATGCATTTTTCATTCCAGTTTTAAAAAGAAATGAAAATTACATTTAGAAATTGAAAAATTGTAATTTAAATTTTCAGATACTGAATTTAAATTGTTACTTTTATTTTATACTTCAAATTTCATTTTTCTGAAATATACTTTCTTCATAAAAATTCATACATCAAAATGTCACATTCGTTTTTTGTTTCAAAATTAAGAATGAGATTGAAATTTCCAATTATAAAACGAATAAAATACAATTGTTAGTTTGATGAGACTTTTCAATTTTACAAGTTTTCAAAGACAATTTTTTTGTTTCACAGGGTAGCGATATACTTATGCTGTCAGACAAAGATAATAGCAGGGAACGAAGAAGCTATCAATTTCGTTGAAAAGAATGGTCGCAATTATGGACTGAGGCAGATCAAAAGAATTCCAGTGAGCGGCGCATTTCATACTCCACTGATGGGCCCAGCAGTGCCGCCTTTTAAGGAGGCGTTGAAAAGCATCGTCGTTCACGAACCAACGATTCCCGTCTACTCGAACGTTACAGGGGAGCCGTTCAAAAACGACCCGGAGTACATCAAAAAGTATCTGGCCAAACAGTTGACCAGTCCTGTGAGATGGGAGCAACTGATACAGAGAATGTACATAAGGGGGCCTGCGATCGGGTTCCCCGAACTTTCGACGTCGGGTCCTCAGGCACGATGAGAACCATCCTGAAACAAATTCACGCCAAGGCGACAGACAAAGCCATGAGTGTTTGAATTTGTTATAAAGTGAACTTGTTAATAACAGCTTTTGTTTGTCGATTAACTTTAAAACCTAAGATTGTACATAGAACAAATAAACGAGACGTTTCTTTTTATTTACAATAGCATCAGTTTATTTTTTCTCAAGACAAGGCAAGATTGATAACGCATAGACAGAAGAAAAAAAGTGTAACACAAAAAACAAGGCGCAATTGTAACTTTAACAGAACTTTTTTGTAATAGTAACTTGAGTTATCTTAAACCTACGGTCGCTTCACGATCAGTCGTTTGTGCTGTGGTTGCGCGTTTGTTGTAGTTCGCAAACGTAAGGTTTGGTAAATTAAAAATTTTGGGTTTTTGCTCTATTACCAAACGTTTCGTTCACGGTTGTAATAAATTAATAGTAATTAATCACGTTACTTTGAAGCAGAACGTTTTACTTAGCACAAAATCAAGCATGTATGAAAAAAAGGAAATGATTACAAAAGGGGTTGTAAGAAACGAAGTTTTGATGCGCGTGTAAATTGTTACGTTGGTATTTGAACACATTTCGCAGACTAGTTTTATATACCTTAGTTGCACCTTTTGTATATACTTTTGTTTCGATTTAATTTCATTGATATCAGTTTATTGTGATAATTCATTTTGTAAATACATCAAAAAATCAATCCTACAGGTTCAGTTAAAACTTTGAAAATTGAAAACCAATATTTCAACTGTTCGTTAACGGAATTGAATGTGCAACTTGTGAACTTGAACATTCAGCATCATTGGAAATGAAAAATTTGAATTGGCTTGAGTTTAAAATTAAAATACATGCTTTGAAATATTAATCACATCATTTAGTAGAGTAAACTTGAACAATTAGTTTGAGATTCAATTATTTGTACATGAATAACAACTGTTGACACTCTACATCGTAGACATAGAACTTGATATAGTTTTTTGTAATGCATCGCTAGTTAAAGGAAAAACATTTCGCTTTACGTTAAACATCTCTACGGTTCAATTAATATTTTCTGATAAATTAATAACAAATATTATACCAGATGGAATAGAGATCCCATGCAATGGTGGATTAGTTTGATTACAGAACACGTCGTTTCATATTTTAAACTACGTAAAATACCTAACTCGAAAAAATGAAACTATCAAAAAATGCACAAGTACAAATTTGAATGTATCGTAAAATTCAGTCTCTCGCGTTTCAAATTGATCAATTTTTAGGTTCTTCTTTACGACTATTTGGAGAGTGATAAAATGTACGGTTTTCTTAAAATACCTATGTTATTTACAAATTAAATGCATCCATCGACTGTAAATTAAATCTTGGACTCAAAATCGAACAATTGATAATTCGAAATGCGCAAAAAAAAACATAAATCGTGACACTTGGTTACAACTTTTGAAAAGTTCAGCTCAGTTTCAATGATCAAGTTGGTTCTAGCGATAAGTAAAACTTGACAGAATTACATTTGATTCTGTCAACAATTGACATATTATTTGTTCTTTCTAAGACTGCAAAATACATTTTTCGATAATTTTAAAATCTTGAATTTTCTACGAACAAAAATTCATTGTTGATAATTATTTTTAAGTAATTAGACTAATTAATACTGTAATGATTAAAAAAAAGTTAACAAAATTGATGCAAAATTCGAACATCCCTATGAAAAGAAAATATAATGACATTATATTGGTCGTATATTAGCCATATACGTTTGGTTACGAGAACCATACATGAATCATATATGATCATTATAATGGCCATACAGAAAACGTATATCGCCATTATAATGTCAATATAATGAAAAATTTTTTATTTTTCGTTTAGCCATACGGATAAATTACCATATATGGCAATATAAGCTCATATATTGGCCATATACGGTTTCTATATGCTCATTATATTGATTATGTATGGGCATTATATTTCTATTATATTGCCCCTATATTGTTATTATATTTTCCTTTTTACCAGGGATTTAATTTGAAAAATGTTTTTTGTCTGTTTCACTAGGACCATCTCAACCACATAATATTGATAGGATCGACGAATACTAATCTTGGAGACAACAAGTATCGTCTAGCATACAAACAGTACGCATCTGCATGCAACCTCCGAAGGATCACGCGTCCTTCCTCTACAATAAGCAGAGTCTCAATTTGTCAAGTATATATTAAATCTTTCAGGGGTCCACCAATATATTAATATCAAACAATTTGTCATAAAATTGTTCTTTAAATACTTTGCAACTTTTGTGCAAGCGCTTAAATGCTGCGAATGTGTCGGGGTCTGCGCACCAGAAGGCAACAGGAAGACAAGCCCAGACTGAGTTTCGCCAACTCGGACATTCGCAGGGTTCGCGTTGCGAATTCAACGCGTTCGGAAAAGTTTGTGCTGGACCGCGGGATCTCGTCCTCCGAGCGGTGTATCAAAGTCCCATTGATGTACAGGACGTTCGCTGCCTCGTCTTCAGGAACTGTCAGTGTCTGGTAATTATACGTCGCTTCCCTCTCGATGCGCTGAACAAATTTTCAATTTCATTTCTTTAGTTTTCAATCAAAGTAATATTTACGGGCATGTTTCTTTTTAGTAAAATTTCTTTGCTAGTCACCTTCACGACTTCCTGTGCTTCTTTTCCAGAACCCACACAAATCACGTCGGGTCCGGCCATGGTAACCAGTGCTTTTAAACGTTTAGTCTGAGAGACCTGGTGAAAAATTATACAGTGAGAATTGATTTTTAGGGAAATTTTAATTTCACTATTGCTTTTGTTCGGGTTTCCAGAATCTCCACCCCCCCCCCTCTCTTTTTAACTACTGCTTTTGCTTGAGTTTTTAGAATCTTTACCCCCCCCCCTTCTCCCTCTTCTCCTCGATTGTTAAATTCAAGTTTCCAGAATCAATGAGAGTTAATTTTTAGAGAAATTTCAATTTCACTATTGCTTTTGCTCGGGTTTTCAGAATCTCCCCCCCCCCTCCTCTTCCAGACTATTTCTTTGCTCGGATTTCCACGATCTTTACCTCTCCCCATTCTTCGACTATTACTCGAGTTCCCAGAATCAATGAAAATTAATTTGTAGGAAAATTCTAATTTCACTATTGCTTTTGTTTGGGTTTCCAAAATCTCAAGATCTTCTCTTTCAACTATTGCTTTTGCTCGGTTTCTTTGATCTTCACCTCCCCCACTCCAATATATATAATTGTAAATAATAAATATTTACATTAGCAAAACTAATTAATATAATCTTCAGAATTTCTCTCCGAAGGATCATAACTGCTTGAAGTTATTCGCAAATGAAATCGCCTATAGATGGCGCTGGTGCGATGAGAAAATGGTTGATATAACGTATTAGTCAAACTTTAGAGACTCGAAAAAAAGCTTTTTTTATATGATTTTCGCGATGTTTTCTTAACAAAAAGTTAAAAGACATATAACATTTCTTAAAATAATACTAATAATTTATCTATTAATTCCATAACAGTGATTGGAATAAATACGTCAAGTTAGTTCTGTTATAGCCACCAGGTGACTCCACCATAGTTTGCGATCGCCAATAACGTTATAACTGTTGTTTTATAAACTTTGTTATTCAAGATGGAATTTTTGGTACCTTAATTGGCACACAAGGATATTCAGGAAAGGCTGCGGCAACCGCTCTTGCTCCTGCTTCATTTGTAAATTGTGATAATCCAACGAAAAATTCTCGTCCTGAAAATATTTAAAAAATAAGAAATTAAACTTGAACTATTTTTATCAATGTGGTTATTTTTTTTTATTGAATGTTGTTTTTATTTTGTAGGTTTTACCTGTAAACAAAACGTCTCCACCATCAAGACGAGCATTGGCATCGGCAATCTCAACCAGAGGAATTTCAAGTTCTTTTTTTAATATCGCCCTTATGGTTTCGATCTAGAATGACACATTCGTATTCATGAAATCGCAGTTCTGCAAAGTCTCACGAGTTTGAAAAATTGTAGCACAAGCAACATGCCTGTGTTAAATCCATTTCAATGGAGCAAAGTGATATTATGTCATCGTTATAAATTGACTATGCGACTATATACATAAATCGCGTGAACCAACTTATTAATGTCAATCTATTTGCCAATCTATCTAAATTTGGACAATCAAACATGGTATTCGCTCTATTCGTAGTATCTCGTGGAACACAAAAGTTTCTTTAATTGTTCATTTTTGTTGCTGTTGTATTTTAAAATTGATTTTTTATTAATTTATATGATTATACACTGTTTTAATATAAATTAATTTTTTTTAAATAGTTAAATTGATTTTTAACTATTTTTTTTAGTTTTTCAAAACAGTGTTAAATTTTAACTTTATTGTGAAACTTATTATTTATTCAATGAGTGATAATTAATTAATCATTTTAAATTCATATTAATGTTGTTCAGACGCATAATTCCAATTTTAAAAACTATAAAAATAAATTCGAAAATAGTATCGTATTGATTTTCAGCACTTTTTTAAATAATATTACATCACATATCAGTTACTGGCTTAGAACCAAAAACTGACGACTGTATTCTTAAATTTCAAGAACTACAAATCTTTAAATTTTTTTGCCAACGAAACAATTTTTTTTAGATAAAACATTTTTATATAGGATGCAGTTATATTAACTAATTATGTTTTCATACAAACAATGAATAAAATTTAAAACACAAAATCAATGTTTGGAATATTTATAGAGGAGTATTTTTTATTTTTTTTTTTTTTAAGAATAACAATTTCATTTTTTAAGTTCAACTACCATTGAACAAAATATTTGTCAACTATGAAAATTATTGAAACAAAGCTGAAAATTTAAAGTTAAAAAATAAAATTAAAAAAAAAGACTAATCACAATTTCAAATTATCTTCTTTAATAAAATATAAAAAATTATCAAGAAACAGTATTTCACCATTGAATCAAACATTTTTTTTTAATTTCTTCAATATTAATTAGTCCGTGACAAATTATCCTACAGTCACAATTACTCTAAATTAAAAAATAAATATAACGGTTACTACTGCAACAAAATGTAGACTGAAACTTTTTAAAATTTTCAATATTATTGTCTTAGGGGGAACTCCACCCTAATATGGCCAAATCTGACAAAAATTTACCAAATTTTTCATATTATTAATTTTGTGGGTGGCTATGGGGAAAAACCTGTTAAGTATATAGGGTTTACGTATACACTTAAATTGGTGTTTTCTTTCAGCTACAGAATTATTATAGTATTAATAATACGAAATGTCTGCGGAGACCATAAACATGGATATAACGTGGGTATAACAGAGATATACCAAACTTGATACGGGAATATAATGAACTTTAACGTCTACGTGAAACTTTTATATCTTCGTAAAAGTGACGTTTGACTGTCATCCTTTATAGTGTACTATATATCGATGGCTTTTACGTATTGTCTTGTTTCAAAATATCGTCCCAAACTGTCTTGTTCCAAAATATCGGTGAAAAGTGTCTCGTTCCAAAATATCGGTGAAAACTGTCTCATTCCAAAATATTGTTGCGTGCAAGGGTTCGCCAATTCGATCATTTAAATGTCGCGATCGTCTTTTGTTGTTGTCAAACTGTTGTTGGTTTTTTATTATTACCCGGCGGCGCTTAACATTTTGGGGGCTCTTCTGGGATCGTGGAAACGGAAGGTTACGAAGCCACGAAGTTGAAAACTGTCTCATTTCAAAATAACGGTGAAAACTCAGCATTTTCAGGAATCGTGCGCTTAAATGTGTATTTCTTTGAAAAGGGCGCTAATTTTTGTACGGAGTATATTAATTACTTCTTTAATTCTGGACTCTTCGCTGGGTCTGGCGATGAGGGCAATGCCATTGCAAACAACAGCGATGTCCTCGACGAAGACACACATCGGCGAGGATTCGTCCGGTGGCATCTCCACGACATCCAGGCCGAGTTCTCGGAGAAGCTGCGCCAGGGCCATGTGCTGCTTCCTCGCCTCGTCCAAGTTAACCGTGCCCCGGGTCTCGAGGCTGTTTGGAATTCGACAGACGATTGCGTGTGTGTATCGGTGTAACGGCATTTTTTAAGTTATAACCGAATATCGAATATCACAGTAGTGCCCAAATTTTTAAACAACTTTTACACCCTCGGTCGCTTTCAGAATGACAGAACGAGGCCTGTTCGACAACCCCAGCTGATCGAATTCAAGCACCGCGCTTTCAACCTCCGATGCTCTTGTCTGATATTTGTTTTGACACTTCACACCATTTCAGGATTTTTTGGAGCACAAAAAAAGCCCGAGCGAGCGAGTGCCTCTCAAGCCTGTGGACCTTTCGGATAATTTCAGAACTACGTTTTGAATTGTATTCTTACCGGTAAGGTCGGTAGGGACATTACCGACATGAGTTTTAAGAGATATAAAAAATACTTATATGAATGTGTTTTTTGTTAATTTATGGGTTTTGTGTATGAAAAATTGTATCGTATGAATTAAGTGTATATTTATATATACCATATACATGTATATATAACAAAAAATTTATATATAAATATGTAAATGACAAAATTTTTGTTTATTTTCAAATCTTGCTGCTTGATTTAAGATATATTTTGTTATAAAGATTGAACTATAGATTTTCAGTTATTTCCAAGCAAAATAAGGTATGATTTTGACCTTATAATAAGTGTATATTCCCCTTGGAGGTAAAATTGAAAGTGACTCTTGGCGGTTAACAAAAGATTGGTCGTAAATACCTTGTCTTTATTATTTTCTTTGTACAAAAAGTTTAATTATAACCGAAGTTATTAATGATCGCAGTTTGTGGCTCAACCCTCTTTGCCACTTTCTCGCCAGCTTGCTTGGTGAGTTTCTGAAATAAAAAAGTCACAAAATTACCAACCATCCTTACAAAAAAATTGAATAAACTGAAAATTTGGGTGAGAAACAAAAATTACCTTGAGTTTGTTCCTTCTTTGAACTTCGAGGATGGATTTCACACGCCTCTTGTTCTCCAGAGTTCGCACAACCGCCTTGTACTTCCAGCCGACTTCGTGGGAAAGTCTTCCAACGTGGCAGTACTAAAAATAAAAAAAAAGATTAATTTATCAGTAAAATAAAAACAAAATAATCATTTTGTTTGTTATGGTTTTTCGATTTTATACTTTTTCAACTCAGCAAAAATTGACATCAAAAAAATTGTCTTCGACAATATCAGGCGCAAATTACCATAAACATCATTGTTGAAAAGGAACATTTTTTGTTTACCGAAGTTCGAGAGAAAAAATATTAATGTGAAACAAAATTGTACCTTTCTGCCTGGTTTCAGGCAAACTACTCTCATAGCGCCGGGAACAACAAGTCGTTTTCTACGATCATAAGGTGGAGGGCATCCTTCATAAACCTTCAATCTTCTGAGAGCATCCTTGCCTCTTTGAGTTTTGTGTGGGATCATACCTAGAAACAAGAAAACATTTTTCATTGCTGCTTTTTAATAGAAATTTTTCTTTTCTTTTCATTTTTTGTTTTTTTGAAAAAATGTAAGACTGTTTTTTCTGATGATCTCATTCGTATTTCATTACACGTGTTTTTCAAATAATGTAGGTAATAATAAGTTATATAATCACTGATCATCAATATCATGAAATATACTATATAAATATATTCGAAAAAAAAAAAAAAACAGAATTTGAATGTCTGATTTCCACTTGTTGTATTTCTTGTTATTATTTCATAATAATTACCACGAACTGTCTTCCAGAAAATTTTGCTGGGAGCGCGGTAGTGAAATGGACCACGGGCAGGATTCACATTGCAGCGTTTCCTCAGGAATGACATAAACTTCAGTTTGTTTCTAAAATTGAAAATCAAATTACAATTAGAAAATATTGTTTACCATCAATACACTAAGACTTATTTTACATCAAAACTCATAATTAAATTCTCTTTTCATTTTACATGTCAAATAATGTAGGTAAGAATTTGAATAATAATCATTTGCATTTTGGTTATATACCAGGTTTCAAAAACTGGTGTAAAAGAACTGAAGAAACGACATTATTTAGAATAATTTTTGAACAAACTTGTCTATGATTGTTTATAATTTTTTAAATTTTATTTATAATTTTTTAAACATAAATCGTATTGTAATATTAACCTGAAAAAGTTTCCAGAGATGTTTAGCTGTTCGCTGCGGACGACAACAACTTTATTACCTTCCAGGATGGTTTTTGCGACGACGCTGGCGAGTCGTCCCAAAAGATGGCCACGGCCATCGATAAGGATTGGCTGTAAACAAAAATGATCCATTATAATTTACACAAAAATTCTTTCCAATTTCTCTCGAGTCTCAGAATTCAACCAACCAAACAATTATTCAACCAACTAAACTAAAACCAAAACCAATTTTTCCCCTCGTTACAACAGTTTCCCTAAACTTTGAGGTTAGGTTTCCGAATCCATGTGAAAACAGCCCGAAAATCGCACCACCAAAAAATCCAAATTCATCCGTCCAATTAAACAAACAATTTTCAATTTCTACGTTCATCTTGGTACTAATTATTATTTAATAAACAACAACAAAACGTACCTTATTGTATAAGCCAGACATTGTGTGACATGTGACACAAACGGTCCCTCAAAAAAAGAATTCCGGAAACACGCAGCGACACGTGCTGACAGTTCCAACAACTACAATATCAAATCAAAATTTGAAAAACGTCATGTCATCTCAATTGTTAACAAAAATCAAATAAAAAAAAAACCACGCAAAAATAAAAAACAAACATGTTTTACCTTGACATTCTTAGTCACAACTTTTTAAAATTCAAATTTAAAAACAAAATAAATAACTAGAATTTAAAAATAACTGTTAACAATTCATAATGAAAAAAAAAACAATATAAAAATACACAAACAAGTTTCACCTTGACATTTTCAGTTACAACATTTTCAAGTCCAAATTTAAAAACACAATAAATAACTGAATTTAAAACAAAAATTCAGAGGATGTCGATGGTGAAGTTTGAATTCTGAATTTGGCGGGAAAACTAGAATTTGATTATTTTACAATTTAATGATGAAATTATATGCCAAATTTAATATCATACGAATGTTTAGCCATCGTAGAATAATTTGAGACATAAAATAATAATAATTGATTGAAAAACCGATCGCAATCAGTGATCGCGTTTTTCGACAATTCTAACCTAAAAATCACAGATGAAAAACGCGGTGCCTAATTGCGATCGTATTTTACAATCAATCTCTACGTTTCACATCTTAAAATATTCTTCAACAATAAGAGAATCGTCTGAATAGTCTTCAACATACTTATATAAGTTTATATTCGATAAAAATGCATCACTGAACAAAAATGTATCAATGTCGGTAATGTAGGTCGCACATCTTCGACATCCTCTGAAAACGACTTTTTTCTTTCATTTGCAGCAATCTTCAGGTTGGTTTTTTCTCTCTCAGGTTGTGTCGGTCTTTCTCCAGTTCCATGCGTGTTTGGCAGTGGCAGAAGGTGCTTGTGGCTGGCAGTAATTGCGCGTTGACAAATGTGATTCTCAGCTGTGAGGTGCGCAGCTCGACCGACCCAACACGATGATGCGATCGGTGCCGTTTTCGTTCGTCTGACGCGACGGCCACGGCGACTTGGTCCAAAAAATCCGCGATGGACTTTCATTGCTGCGAGTTGATCCGAGGTAAATCCTCCTAACCTTCCCTCAAATTTCGCAGACAAAAATAAACAATCCCCCAAATCCAAACTGTTTCATTAACTTGTGTTTTGTTTACAGTTTGCCATTGTTTACCTTGTTTTACACCTGTCGACGAGGCTTGTCAGTGACATGTCAATTGTCAATAACGAACCTGGGAATGTGAATTGAAAGTTTGTCACTCGCCAACGTTCTTTTGTAGTCGCTCACTTTTTTGCATTATTGTTGTGATAAGAGAGAGAGATAAGCACTGTCAGCTGCTTTGCATTCTTGATTGTACGCATAATGGGTTTCTCTCAAAGAGTCCGTTTAATTGCTGATTAGCCTCGCATTCAGGATTCATTTTTCGAAACAACACTTTTTTCTTACCTTCCTCCTCATCTTTTACCAATAATGGACCGTTTGTTTTTATAACCTCAATTTCTATTTCCAAGTTCTGGAGGCTGCTGTTGTGGTCACGTTTGTCCTTTTTTGCAAACGTATTTTTAGAATTGCTCTCGTATTTAGACGAGCTTATTAATAATCTTTTGTCGCCGAACCAAAAGTCTACAATCATTTTCATCCAAAATCATAAACAAAAACTTGAATGTTGAACAAAAAATTGATTTTCAATTTAAATTTTGTATGACGTGCGTGAGGTAATGCAATTTCACCAGAAAAAAAACAATGAATCATTAATGAAAAGATATGTTATCAAAAACCTGTTTTTGTGAATGCAATTTTTGTGACAGTTTGAAAATTGAAAGTATTGACGAATTCTGGTTTCAGGTGGAAGTTGAAAAATTGACGCGATAAGGAAGGTGACGATAATTCATATTTATGTATACAAACTGGAGCTGGTCTGAGGCTTATGACATAATCGAGGAGCTTCCAGACATGAGCTGGTTGCTTAACAGTCCGCTGAGATCGAGCTTTGGCTCGCAAAGAACACAGGAAGAGTCTCCACCTAAGGACGTTGATCCAACAGCCTGTTATGACAGCTTTCGAAAACATTGGCAACAAAGTTACGATATCATTACGCAATCGCAGGTTCGTTTTCTGTACTATCGTGTTACTATAGATCTGATAGTTTGTTAGGAATGTAATGCAACACAACTTAAAGAATCGAACAATTTGAAAAATTGACATTTTTATTTTACTAGACGTACCAGGAAATCTAATTTAGATAAAAGTTACTGACAAACTAATGTGCTTTCTCTGAATTTTTTGTTCGAAGAAATGATAATGAAATTAACTTTTGAGATTTATGTCAGACATGGATGGAAATGAATGTTAGTTTATGGTTTTTTTTTTTTCGATATGCTTTTGGTATTGTAAATGGTATAAAAAATGAGATGTTTATATTGTTTAAAGTCATATATGTTAGATGTGGAGGAAAATTTGTAAATTTTCTGGTGTCTAATAGATTTGTATATCTTTTTATATATTTTTTATAGTCAAAATTTATACTTGTAGATGTAAATTTTATATTTATATGTTTGCTATTGTAATATGTATGAAAAACAATTTTTCTATATTATATCATTATTGTAATTTTTTATTTAATTTAGATTTTTTAAAAAATGTTAATTTCATTTTTTAACTATACTTGAACTATTTAGTGGCAAGATTATAATAATTCCAGACGGACATGAATGGAAATTCATAATTTATGGTCTTCTAAATTTTATATACTTTTTATATTAAAATTTATATTTGTAAACGTATGATAAAACATAAATTGCCCATTTTTATTTTTATTATTGTAATATTTATAACAAACAATTTGTATTATATTATATAATATAATTATTGTAATTTTTTAAAATGAATTAATTTCTTTTTTGCATTGTGTATAATTCTAATATTTAAAAATGTTAATTCACATTTTTCAATGAAACAAACTATTTAATTCAATTTAATTAACTATTTTAATTTAAAGTCTCAACTGAAACTGTATAATTTTTACTTTTCTACATTGTGTTTAAGAGGGTATACATTTCCAACAATGAAATTCACACCGAAGGTCCGAGCTAGATTATCAAGAATGTAAACATCCGATCTTCGTATCAAACTGTTCATTATTTCATGTATAGCAGTTACAGAATATTCCAACATGCTTAAAATTTCACTTGTTTATAAATAGCAAAAAATTGCAGATAATTCGATTAAACATTTTCGTCAGTTCTTGTTTAATTGATTTTGCAAAACTTATTGATATTCAATACACGACTTGAAAATGTAATTATAAAATTCCTACTGAAAAAAAAATCAAAGAAAATTATTTAAAGGGTTTTCCCTTCCCTTTTAAAATTGTTTGTTATATAAATCAAAATTATATTATTAAGGAAATAAAAATTGTTAATAAAATTGTAAATTTCAAGTGTGGTTGTAAATGTTTTGGTTTTTACAATGTTATTAACTTTTTTATTTTGTTTCAGCCCCCAAATGGGTTTCCTACAAACGACGACGTTCTGGGAGTAGTGAACCATATAGACCGTATGACCACACTTTTGCTGATAGAATTGCGATGCACGTTTTTAGATACACAAAAAAGCATAAGTCCGTCGCATTCCCCCTGCCTCGAATATCTTTTGAGCGAGAATTTACTTGGAAAGATATACGAATGGAGCACCCTAGCTGGAAGGTAAAATTATCCACCTAATTTCAAATTCATCTTCTCAATTTAAGGTGGAACGTCACACTTCCAAAAATAATCAGTATTGTTTTTTTTTTTTTTTTTTTTTTTTTTTTTAAAT
>JAAMPD010000116.1:0-87758 GCA_025266255.1 Trissolcus basalis
TTTTTTTTTTTTTTTTTTTTTTTTTTTTTTTTTGTTTACTTTCGTTTGAATTTAAATTATTTGGATTTAGTGTTTTGTAAACTGTTAAACCGATGGAGTAATCAATTATATCGAGACACATATAATTGTATTACGCAAATGCAAATTCCAGTCGGATTTAACAAATTGAAGAACTTTGTTTTTAAATAAAGTGAGGTAACAGGAGATTTTTAATTTTTGAAATGTTGGCCAAAAGTCAATATCGATTTGGCTTTATTGTTTTATTTCAATCTTCGATAAAGTAAATAAAATTTTTAAAGTGTAACAACTTTTTTATTTTATTTCGTTTGATTGTTACGGTAACTTATAATTGATAGTAACAATTAAATTGAAAAATTTCATCGAAACGAGAAATATCCGGGATCAATTCATTCCATCAATGAAAATGCATTTTGACAAATATTTGAAACGGTATTTGCATTGAACCAAAGTAAACAGATTCGATTCCAAATATTTATTTTCGTCAACGTCCTCGTTTTTTTCTAATTTTTTTTTTTTTCAACAGTTTTCCATATGAAATTGATACGTAAAATCATTTTTCGATTTCCGTTATTTTTTATTTATTTATTTATTTTGAAATTCCATTTTTTTGGAAATAAAGGTTGTGGTTGGGTGCAAAACGTTTTTTAGGCAAAGGATGAATTTCATCATCTTGATTTCTGGATTGGCGCCAGAGAAATATTTAAAATTCCCCACGGTCCCCGAAATGAGAACCGCGCATATCCCTTAGTCGTGAGGCGTCTCACGAACTCGACCTGCACCGTACTTCAACGTGTTCTCTATCAGGTTCGAATGATTTATACACAATGTAAATGATGCAATTTTAGCTAGCGTGTTACGGCAAAATTTGTATGCTGGTGTAAACGCACCACGAAAATTTGACTTATTCGCCAAAATGAGTAAATTTTCCACGACCTTTTGCACGCGCAAAGAATCGTCAATATCAATTTAGTATTTTTGTATCGACAGCAATTAATCATACAATTGGAACACAGCTATAACAAATCGTAAAAAATGTATATCTAAATGCATGCGAGACGTCCAAACTGAAATCGAAGATTTAAAACGAATCCAACTTGAGTATGAAGCAGCAATAACACTAAAATCAAATTGCTCTTATACATTCGAGCTTCCACGGCGCACAGCATCAAATATCCAATTCGGAACGGTGCCTTTTTGTCCTAATGAATTCATTAAATTGTAACCGTACCAAGACATACCTCCAATTCAACTTCAATTCTACTTGCTTGTATCGAATCATGCAAAACGTTTAATTCGCAAAATAACACTCTCCCGCGCTTTGAATAACCCAAATGTTTACATGAACTCCTCGATTCAATTTCAAGGTGCAAAATCTTCTCTGAACACTTGTTACGTTTTGTATAATTTACATAATAGCTATTTTTTAGTACCAGCGTTAATGCAACGGCAAATTATCCTGCCGCGAGCAGTAGCATAATTTCGAACAAAAACCATTTGAAATAAAACATTTCAAATTGTTTTCAAATCGATTATGTCTTTTTTTACCGAAATTAACATTCTACTTTGTATAATCATTATAAAAAATTTGTGTTTGTTTTGGATTTTTATAATAATTACAATTTTGAAACGTATTTCTTTACAATTGGTTAAAAATATGATTTCAACTGATAAAAATTTGTTCGTTTGCAGAGGTTTTAAAAAAACAAGTTCTTTTGACTGTGAAAGTTGTAATAATAATACGACAATGTTGTTCGTACAGTGAAGAAGTGATAAGTTGATGAACGCAACGTGTGTAACAGTTCAGAACATTTTGAAAACATAACTAAATTATGATGCGAGACGAGCGGCTTTATTTAACTCTCATCTCTAGTCCTAAAGGACGGCGGTGGAGATTGTTAATCCATGTGTTCGTTACTGTCACCCACTCTTTGAGCGCCAGTACGGAAGTGTTTCCAAAATTTGCTTTCATGTCAAGACGTTTACGTTGAATTTATTACGTGTTCGTTCGTGATGTTTGATTTATCATTCCAAATGGAAAATCAAATAAATAAAATTGATAATTAACATTTGTTTAGAAGCTTCATTTAAAACATTCAACTTTGAATTTTTTATATGAAAATTCGATTTGTCGATTCAACGGATTGTAAAAATATTCTCAAACTTACAGTTAGTATAATTGATTTTGAAAAATGAAATTATGTAATTTTTTTTTGTCCATCAGGCAAAATATAAGCAACGATGGGAATGTAATGTAAATATGAAAACATTATCGTTGAATTTTCAAAGCTCGTAAAAACAAGTGGCTTTACAATAAAAGCAAACTTTGAGATCTTCGTGTCATTAAACTGTGCTACTAAAATAACAGACCTTGATAAACAGATTTCAATGTTAAATACTGTTTTCCAGACGCCTGCTCATTGACACGAAAACTTTAGTTTATAATTCTCTCTCGATAAAGTATCTAAATAAACCACAAGAAGATCTTATTTCTAGATTATGAACATATATATTTGACAAATCAAAAACATTATGACGATGAAAACAAACAGATGTTCGGCTCGTAAAAATACTCTCTATAATAATAAAATGTATATTTTTGTTTCAGATCGAAGTTTTTTGGTAGCTAACGCTCAACAAGGACTATGTCACATTATATATTGTTCAGACGGGTTCTGTCGACTGACGGGATTTTCCAGAGCAGAAGTGATGCAGAGACCGGCGGTCTGCGATTTTCTGCATGGACCAATGACATCGCCACACGCAGTTTCTGCACTTCGCGACGCACTCACTGCAGGCGTCGAAAAGCACTTCGAAATTCTTTATTACAGAAAAGATGGTGAGATTCAATTTTTCTTAAATGTCAATACATAACATTTGAAAATATACTTTTGTAGTTTTCAAAGAAACGTATTTTCAAGGCTCTAAACATTAAAACACCATTAAGTTGAATCAAAATATAAATTCTTCACTGAAACGAAAATATTTTTATGTTTAGATCAAAATCAAATAAGCTTAAAATTACATGTTGAATCATCTTTTAATATGTTCAGTTTGGTTATTAAATTTTAATCCACACGAATTGAGTTTATTTAAACATTTTTTGATTTTTAGTTTTGTAGTTTTTATTTATGTCGTTCGTTGACATTAAGAATTTAATCAAAATTTGGAGATAACAGTTGTGGGGATTATGACGAAAAGTACAAACATTTGGAAAAAAAGTTGGACTGTTTTCGCGATATTGCACGTGCCACCTCGTTTTGGAAAATTTGTGAAAACTGTTATTGTCGAGACCAAATTAAATACAATAACCGATATAACCGAGACAAAATTTTCAAAGAAAAAGTTTCCGGTTGGAAAGATTTTTTGAAGCATAAAAATATAAGTATATAAATGCATGAATAGATAAGAGCGTGAAATTGGCACGAACACTGCATCTATTCGGCGGAATTATAAATCGCAGTTTGAGGGTGATTAATGAGATTGCCATTAAGCGTCGTCGACGCATCATAAATTTCCAAATATTTGACATTGAATATTAAAATATACTTCGGCAGTTTAATCAATTTCTTTCGTGGTCATTTTGCCTAGGCCATTCCGGCGGGATGATCGATTTCTAAAATATTCAAAAGCATAATTTCTTTTTTCTTCGTCGTTTCCCAAAACCGAAATAACCGGACCAATGTAATCAGTCGGGAATAATTGTTTCATGAGCAAATTGATCGTTCAAGTGTCACTTTGATGTCACTCAGTGCAATCGACACGATAATTAGACAAACAGCGTGTCAAGCGGAATTTCCATTTAGTGGATAAATCCATTGTCCATGAAATCCGCAGAAAAAACATGCCAAACTTGATTTGTCCTGTTATTTCTCATTAGGTTGATTATATCAAAAATTGAGACCAGTTCGAACGCCTCAAATTTGATTGACATTTAATTTAATCTAATAAGTTGTTATATAAATTAGTAAACTCAATTTCGACCCAATTGTCTCGGTTTACTTTTGCCTTTACTATTTTCCGTTACCTAAATTGACCGTCTGAGAAAAATCTCGCAAGAAAAATCATAAAATATTAAAACACTCAATCAAAATTTGTCCCGAATAAAAAATTCACATCTCCATTGGTTTTGTAGGTTAATGCGGGTACTTATTTTTTCGTGAAAATCAGCGGACGTTTTATTTATTTGTAAATAAAAAGCAGCGCGATTAAGGTATAATTCCAGAATTGTGTCAGATTTTTTTCCCCCTTCGGATCGTTTTATGCAACAAGAGTGACAGAGCGAAAATAAAAGGTCGAATTTTTGCGATTGCATCTAAAATGTTTGCAAGCAGTTTCGCATGCTTTCAGATAATTATTCCTTTCCGCAGGGATGAACTATTACAAACAGCAACAACGAAATATATACGCGTAGCGAAAAATAAGAGCACGGCCATGTGCGCAGCTTTGAGGCATGTAAATTTGCCAGTTGATTGGACTTATAAAACTGAATTATAAAATAAATAGTCGTTTCTTTTTTTCAACGATAATATCTTAATTGTTATGACTTTAATTTTTTAAATTTCTCAGTACAACAAAAATTCAGCTGTATAACAACAAAATATACTCGACACAAAAATTGGAAAACTTTTCTAAACTAACCTAACTTTGACAAATTTATAATTGGAAAATAATGGCGGTAAAATATTTCAACAGGTTTATCTTTGAAATTTAAATTACAATAGGAAATAAATACCTGCTAAAATCATTTGTCAAAATTATTAATGTTTGAGGAAAGTAAAAAAATGTTTGGATGCCCTCTAATTGTTGTGCCAAGTGTATTTTATAAAATATTAAATTCAATTTTAGAGGAAATATGAAAAAGAATTTTCAAAATTAATTAAAACGAATAATTGAAATGGAAAAGAAACGATATAATTTTGAAACGTTTGATTGAGCGACGTGAAAAAAGTACGTGAAATTAATACGGGGTTGTTGAATTCGCAAGAGTTTCTAGCTCTGAAGAATCTTTTGTGACGGAGCAGGTAGTGACTAGCGAGGCGTGAGCAAAGTGGAACGATTGAGCGCTATTTTGAGGGAATCCGATCGTTCGACAAGCGAAGATTTCGCGTCCACAAGTGGCACAACCAGCAGGTACTTCTCAGCGCGCTTTGGCAAACAGCGAAATAATTTTAGACCGCCAGAACGACGTTAGTCACGGGATCCAATGTTGCGTAGGAGTAGTCAAACAAATAAATAAGACGTGTGTTATTTGAACGACGACCTGTTTTGAATGCACTCTTCGGTTCGCGCCTCAACTTGGTCATTTTCCAGCTCGCATTTATCATGGCCCGCTGGATCCTTCCTTTTATTTTCACCCGGCCACAAAGTACTCGGCTAATCTGTTAATTGTATGCCGCCGGAGCGTGTAATTAATTCAATTATTCAAGATTGCACTACACGTGAATTTTGTTTCATTATTTGTGACATTGTACATTGTACAAATTAAAGTCAACATTTTAATGAGACCCCGTGGATTTTGATGGAACAAATGCGCAAATGTAACGTATCAATCATAAAAACAAAGTTCAAATTTGTAATTTAAATTGTGAAAACGCAAAAAGGTTCAAGATTTAAATTTAAAATTTGATCATGAACTAGTTAAAATTGTTGTATGCATACGCAAATATATAAAAATGAGTTTATTTTTGTTTGTGCTTTATCAATTTTGGTCGAGTGTATGTTTGCGTTACTTATGAGTAGACTTTCAGTCCATCTGATAGAACGAGGGTCCAATAAAAGAAATGTATTAACATGAAAATAATAATACCCGTTTAAAAATAAACCAAGCAGAAATAAGTGCGTCTCATAAATATAGACCATAAGAAAGGGTAATGCTTGCTGCGTAATATACACTATGACGGGATATTATAGTCATGAAGGTCTATGATTCATAAACGATCGGGCCTTTTTCAATAAATTTAGCTTGCGCAAAAATTTTTAAATGCTCAAACCCATCAACTATGCACAATTTTGTGAACTGAAATATGTAAACAATTCAGATGAAATGTGTC
Source organism: Trissolcus basalis (assembly GCA_025266255.1). NCBI lineage: Eukaryota > Metazoa > Arthropoda > Insecta > Hymenoptera > Scelionidae > Trissolcus > Trissolcus basalis. Next base: position 6,072 of record JAAMPD010000116.1, read on the forward strand.
ATCGGGACAACCTCACTCGTATTTTTGTTTAATATAATTAAATTTTTGTTTTCGCTCGTATGATATTTTTATCATAACCAAGTTCCAGTTACGGTTCGAATTCTCAACTATTTATGTAATTGCTGGCGTAAATTGAATTGTTCTCTTGATTGTTTGGAATAAGGTTAATGATTTACATTAACTGTGGATACACTTTAATTAAATTGCGACATTCGCCAGTGATATCCTCAAATTGCAAGATAAAGTACTCTCTATTCTTAGAATTAAATTGATTGTGGACACATGCAGCCAAGTAATTTTGTATCTAATCGTAGGTCGCCAAAGGTCAATTTATCATTGGGATACAATTACTACTTATCAACCCTGTTTACACGTTGACATTGTTTAACGAGAAAAATAATTAAAATCAAATCTTATCATCAAACATGGAGATATTAAGTTCAAATCTGTTGACTTTGTAGAACGTTGTACATTTGAATTTCACTTTTGGACGTATACATTTGGATGCAAATTTGGATGCAGTCTGGTGCACTTTCTCGTGACTTTCTTATCGGCCGGAATTTCTGTCTTCGCAGTTATTAGTAGTACTTTGATCGGCTGAAAATGAATTAACAATCAGATACTAAGTTGCGCGTATGCATCATTAAAGCAATATCGACAGTGTGTAGCCAAATGTGACAGGGTGAATGCCAACATTGCACCTGTTGATAGAGCACATTATAGTGCTACCACTCGACGGTGTAAAGTACATTAGCAACGTGCTACCCAGCTAGCATCTTTCCGTTCGACACCGCACCGGAGAAACTTTTCTACCTCGTTACGCAATGAGAACAAATAGAGAACGGTGCAGTGACACGAGTCGAAAATAGATCAATGCACAGGCTGCAATATTTTAACAAAATTTTTCAAAGTAAAAAGTAACACTGATCTCATCGATAAACAATTTCGTTTCCGTTTCGCAGACACGAACTTTCAAAACTTGTTTCGGTGACTGTTCGACCATTAGCGATAACATGTGTTCAAATTTGTTCTCACTTGGTGAAAAGGGTCAGACAAAAAATGCTGATTTTCACGTCAAATGGTCCGGGAAAAATTACACAAATGCAATTTTCAGGTTTAAAATAAGTGAGGAGAAAAAAAAATGAATTTCAATAAATGTGAACATTTCAATGTGTTGTTTTGGATGTGTTTAAATTTAGATAATTTAATTGACACTTTTGTGATGTTCTTTTTTTTTTGTTTTGATTTATAATGCAACGTTCAAATGTTTTCGAGTTTTTATCGATCTACTTTGATAATTAATTATTCAAAAATAAATGAATCTAAATTTATTAAGAAAAACTTTTGAAGATGAATATCAGTTGGGAAAGATACAAATGAAATAAAAGAAGAAGAACTACAAAAGTATGAAACTGATCTCTCAAACTTTTCGAGAATTAATTTTTTTTCTGTTAAAAAAACAACGATAAACTGTGCACCAACTTTTCATCGATCAAGTTTTTATCAGAACATTCAATCGAAGAGACAAAAAAACTTTGGTCCCGATAAATTTTTCTGTCGATAAAAAAGACGTGACAAAACACCATTACGTTATTTAACACGTCCCCAAAAATGCATCTCGTCTTTCCCTCTCGAGTGAAATAAACAAAGTCAAATGAAATTAAGCGCTGTTTTGATTATCCCGGTGGAAAACATTTGTATATATTCGGTGCGCGTTAACGCGCAAAATCTTTTTCTAATTTTCTCCGAAACAAGAAAATTAATTTCATGCCAGGCGCAATTTATCTCAGAAAACAAACCGCACCTTTTGAATCAAAAAGAACAACCGTTCGTTTGATAAGCCACTTTTCTCATTTAAGTCCGCGCTGATGACGTAACTCCTTACGTTTCCGTAACATCAAAAGCCGTGTCTTTTTTATTCGCCTTTATCTGAATGGTGTCCTAGTTTGCGGGGCATATCCTGCGTGGCGCACGGCAGCGCCACATCAGCACGCCGACGCGCATCGACTTTCATGCCACTTTTCGTGTTCCTGCAAGCTTTTCTATTCACTCGCGGAATAAAAGTGCATGTGACGTCACAGGACAACGACCCATCAACTGGTATTGCGCGAAAGCACGTCGATGTGGGGGGACACGTCCTATAATATTTCTTATGACCTATTCTTTTCAAAACAATATTAAAGGTACAAAAAAAAAAAACAAAAAAAAGAAGTCACTCTTACAGTTTTCATAAAGCTTATTTTTAAATTATCCATCCTGCCTGCTCAAGATTTTATGAATTTATTTATCTAATATACTTTTTCTTATTAACGTTTCGTTTTACATTTGCATCTTTAATATTTCAGACAAAACTGCGAGCTGCAAAAGTAGGATGAATCTATTAACGTTAGATATAAAAATTAACGTATTCGTTATTTTCAATAATTTATGCTTGTTTTCTCGACCGGATAAATCAAATTTAACCCAGCTGGTACGAATTAAAGTGTATTTAACCAGAGAGTGGAATTTTGCTTTGGAATGAAAATCGTGCACTCTTTTTCAGAGGATTGTTCACTTGGGAGAATTCGTTGTTCCGTTTTGCTGATACAAATGCGCAACTGAACAAAATATTGAGTGAAGAAACGAACTCGCGTTTATCCTCGAATTCGTTCTTTTACGCAAGCCATATCAAAAGTATTTGCGGAAGCGGTTTGTTTCCGGGACGAGACAAAATTAGGTTTCATCAGATCGAATGTAAAGTAATTCCATTGTTTGCTTGTTTGTTACGTATGAATTGCGAGCTTTTTCTGTTCATTTTTTTTCACTCCTATCGTGGAACAGCTTCTTTACAAATCTATTTTTAAAAAATCATCATACGTAGTTATTAGGTTCAATTTATTATATAGAAGGAAAATTTTTGAATCCGGTTGATTAACGACCTTCATAGAGAGAGATCACTGACTATGATTAATTCGCTGCGAATCCTTTTATTTATGCAGAAACAACTTTCGAGATTGAATGATTTTTTTTTCAATGGAAAGTATTATAATTGTGACGGAAACGTTATTGCTTGACGATTAAATCGTAATGTGACATCAAAGTTGTCCACACTTGTATATAAAAATATCAATATAATTAATATTTCATGACAATATTTCCGCTAATATTGATTGTTCATGAAGGTAATTTATATACGAATAGAAACACACATACACACACACACACATATGTGTTGTATAAAAATCAATGCTTCTCAGGGTAAAGTAGGAAGATTATAACAAAAATATATTCGTTATAGAAAGGCAATTGATTTTTTAAAAACATTTCTCGGTGTGAGAAAGGTCAATAAAATTTGTCATTTTGAAATGCCGCGTTTTAGATTGTGATAAAGGATGGAAATAGAGCAGAGTAGATATGACGATTTGTTGGAATTTGAAAAAAAGTTATAGATTTTGTGGTAATGTGTAAGTAAGATGAATTCGTAAGTCGACCCTGGTGTTCAACCTTTTGAAGACTTTGGAAGACTGAATTTTCTTTCGAGTAATGTCAAAGTCATACTTATATGGGTTCCGGATCATTTAGGGATCAACGCTAGCAAAGTATAAGGCAGATCAGTAAAAGACGGTGTTGAAGTATTTATGCTGGATTAGAAGCAGCTTTGGGTGTTTAATAAGTTTACAAAGTGTCAGACGGATTAGTGTTATCAATCTCGCCTCTTTCGAATAAGCCCAACTATTGTTATCGCCGGAATCATGAAAGTGCTCCAAGAACAAGTTTTCACTTTTACAAATCATAATCGAATGAACGGTTAAGGAGAAAATTGAATAACCAATTTTGGTATCAGCTTTTTCTTTACGTTTCCATCTTTCTTGAGCCGTGATAAAAACTGGCAGAACAAATATTCGTTTGGGATCGGGGGCAATTTGTTTTGTCCGACGTCAATTTGTCAGACTTTTTTGAGCTTTCAATTTCGCCCCCGACACCGTTGTAAACGCGGTTCGAACCAATTAAATCGAATGAAAAATTTATGGTTTGCGAGCAACAATTTTGCGCGCAGTGGCTACGTAAACATCAATCAGAGGTAGCCTCGCGACGATAAGAAATAAACTTACATTTCTTACGGAATAACCAGCTATAGTAAATCGATTTTGCACGCGAGCTTTTTTGCAGCCGGCGGTATTGATACGGCGGCTGCGGATACTTTTACTGGGTCATATTTGCGGCTTTGTTTCGAAGCCGATGAAAACTCTATCAATGAAAAAATCAAAAGACCACACGCGCACGAGCGATGCTCCAGTCTCGAGATTATCATAGTTCTAGACTATTGGTTTCTGAGAGTTCTCAAAAAACGGAGCATGTTACACTTCAGCTTAGCTCAATCACGTGCCAGAGTAAGTGTAACGTCCTTTTATTTAAAAAAAAAGGAACAACTTTTTTTACACCTCACTGAATACCAAAATACACCGAAAACATTCGGACAAAAATACATAATTTTTGTCTTAATTTCTCATAATTCTCATAATTGGTCAACATAATCTCTTCGTTATGACGGTCGATTCATTTTTCTTTTCCGAATCTTTAAATTTCTTATAACCTCTGCTTTATATTTAGGAATTTAATTCTGTAGAATAATCGAAAAGTACACATTCAATTTTTAAATTTCCAATTTCCAATTTGTTTAAATTCTGAATTAGCTTGAATTAGAAAACTGACTTGGCCTGCAAAAAACGGAAAATTTCTAATGCATGATACCAACTTCAAAACTGCAGACACAAGATATATTTTTCGGTTTAGATAGAAAAACGTGTTTTGCAAACAACTATTATGAAAAATAAAGTCGTGTAAAAAAGAATATATCATAAATATATAAATTTAACTAAACTGCACAACATTTTGATAATAAACAACAGTCTTGATAATAATTCAAAATATATAAAATTTCGAACTTGAATAATAGTTGCAGGTCAAAGTCATTCGGACGAATTATTTTTCAACACAATGAGTTGAACAATATTTTTGCAGAAAAAGATTTTCCAAGAGATAATTCGTTGATCCAGAGCAATCAATTACGATTTGCCAGACAAATCATGATTAATCAAACGAGTAGATTAATTTGAAAGTAACGATTACGTAACAGCCGAGACTAATATATTAATACGAGAATAATAGATGAAAATGGATCGGTGGCAGTTTCATTGACAGCGATGCTACAAATGAAGGCAAAAAGGATCTAGTTTATGAGTACTCAGGATATTGAGTTTTCAAGTGTTGGTGCAGCTTGAGATGCGATGAGAAATGAAGCGTAATTAGATTTCGAATTGTGAACAAGGACGTGGCATATGACGAGCTTACCTGTTTCGCTGAATGAGAACCCTTGTTTATATTGGCTCGGTGAATTTCGGGACGCCATCGGGCCTAAATCATTACAACAGCAGGTGCGCGACTTCTTTTTTTAATTACACGTCCAAGGACGTTACGGAGCTCTTTATTTCTCTGCCACGTCCGTCCTTAATTTGACAATTTGTTTTAAACGAGCTTTTGTAACTGAAATTGCTCCTCTCTTGTAGAACCAGATGCCCGGTGTCATGTTGTAAACATTCCGTTTCATTAATTTTGCCTCTTTTCATTATAAGAAGGCAGTCATGATCCAATTCATTATCGAATCCTTTCTTCACTTTTCAGAATCCTTGATTCCATGAAATCAATATGAAATTTTATACCTCGTAACATGAAAAAGCTTTTCGTCCTGATTTTATGGGATACTCAATCAGGACAATGTTTGATAAAATCATATGCTTATATCGTCGCGACAAGCTTTCCTTTCCGTTGGGATTGATTTTTCGCGCTGTTTATCCGACCCCGCGTTGTTTGCCTCGTGACCCACTGACGCTCCCGAAATGACCAAACCCATTGCTGAAAATTGTGCACAGAATTTCTTACCATTCATCGAACGGTTAGTTCGTAATTAAGGTCAACGAAATTTGCAATTTACTTGACGCTTTCCAACTCTTGTTCTATCCTGTTCAGCATAAGTCGACGAGATTTTCAGAATTCGATCATGGTAATTTCACAAGTTTGGATAATACTTCTTTTTTCTTTTTTTTTTAATTTTCAGCGAACCCATTTTAAGTGAGGAAATTAATTATGAAGACAAAATGGGTGGATTGAAAGATGTAGTAGAGTCGGAAAGGTATTGGCTGTAAGAAGACAAAAAAGTGGTTCTCGGCTGACGCGAAGCACCAATTCGAAAAGGGAGCACGCGCGCGTGTCGTACTCCTGCTATTTTTATTCGCCTTTGCTCGGGTACAGTCCCGCGCTACGTCACCGTAGAGCAATGCACTCCTAGTGACGTCACGCAAATGCACAGCGTCATCGACCAATCGGAGCGAGCCATTAACCCATTAACCATCAGCCACTTTTCCTTTCCGCGTATCATATCGATGGACGACTCATTCAGAATGAAAAAAAAAAAAAAAAAATTTACGCCGGCCCATCAGTGTGCGCCTGCATCTCCGCCTTTTTTGTATACTTTTCATCCGCTCGTTTATAGCCTGACCAACTTTTCTCATTCCACCTCTTTTTGCGGTGGTGGGCGGCAGCTCTCGGCAGGTCATCGAGAAAAAGAATGAGGTTGATGTCAGTCGACAAATGTTCGGGGAAAAAAGGCGCTCAAAGTCATTGCACCAAATGTTTACAAGGTAGAAATTTTGGATTCAGTCATACGACAGGGCCCCACGACCAATTTGCATTCAAATTAGCGCACAAATGAATTAAAAATAGTTCAGTTGTATTTTCAAGAGTTTAAAATTGTATCGCCGCGGTTTATAATTAGACACCACTCGAATACACTCAAACAAATTATATACGACAATGCAGGCTATTTCTGAAACGAAAATTTGACGTGAAATATTAAATATGAATAGACAACAAAAGTGAGAGCGAGATTTTTTCAAATGTACTGAATTAAAGTTTTTTTTTTTTTTATTTATTTTCTTTCTTGGCGTTCTGTATACAGGTGTTTTATATGCTAGAGGAGTCGTGCTTTTTCAATTAAAAATGTGTTTATGAGGGAAAATTGTGAAATACGTTAGTCAAAAGATTAACAGTTGAAGATGTACTGGAACAGATGAAAAGTTTGGAAAATAAATTTAAAAAAGTTGGAATTACAGTTTGATGTTTACTGGAATTGGCAAGCGCGAGATTTTCTTGAATAATATTCAATGATGAACAAAATCGAATCATTCCTATAGCGCGGAGAATAAATTTTGCGATGCGTCATTTTGAGTATCTCAACTTGTTGCTTTTACTATCTAGAATATATTTAGCGAAATGTAAGACACAGTCGTATCACCAGAAGCAACTAGTGTCAATTTGGATGAACAAAGAGCCGAAGGCCAGTCCCAATATCTTGATACCGTTGTTTCAAATCGATCCGACCAATCAGAGCCCGTTATTTTTTTCATGCCCACTATTTTGGTGCCGTTCAGTTGAATTTCATTTTGTATACACATATATCTCTTCCCTCAGTTTTGATTGATGCATCTTTTATTCAAAAAATCAACAAACAATAACAGAAAGTCAATCCAAAAATTTTACAACCTGTCAGGATACTGACATTGAATCGCATCAATTGTAAAAGTAAATGAAAAATTGAGATGCGGAAGATAAACATAAAACGATTCAATTTTCGTTTCGTTTAGAAACTGTTCTGTTCGAAATGTGCCTACGAGGTGAAATTTTAATTATAAACAATGTTTTCTTTTTTTTTTTTCGTTTCAAGTCCAACTTTTGTTTGAGTTGTTGATAATCGCCCAGACTGCATATCTCGATCGAATCAATCGTCGGTTTCCTCAAACAACATTTCTCCGGAAACGATCGCTGTGAAGCATCATGCAATTATCCAATTAAACTAACTGCATTTGAAATCGTTGTTCGATAGATTTAACCGACAAAATGTATCTAATAACTGATTAAACTTCGCAAATACGACAGAAGCTATTACTCATAGCGTGACGAGGTCATTTAAATGTTCGATTCGTGTCATGTCACGTTCGCGTATTTATTCTGCATCAGATGATTATATCTCGCGCGGCGCGCCGTTCAAAATTGTGAAACTCAAATGAATAAAACCGTACCGCGCCACATCATTCTTTTTTATACGCATTCCATCATTACAACTCATATAAAATATATCACAGTAAATAAATACAGACAAGCGGTTGGAAAATTTCTAAAAAATTCATACAGCTGTGAGATTCATTGTAAATCAATCGTTAAATTAATTAATTTCATTTCGAACAGAGAAAAAAAGTGAAACATATTTTATACTAGTGTATTATGTCGTTTTTAATTTGTTTTTCTTTTTTGTTTATTTTATTCTTCTGGTCTCGATGAAAATTGTCGATTAACATATGTTATAATTCACATTGATGGAGATAATTGAAATCATAAGATAAATTTTATCAATGTTTGGTGTAATGTTTAAACACAATCATCCCAAAAGGCATGTATCGAATAAGTTGACAATTCTTTTTATGTTATTGGTTAAATTGCTCAGTTGCAAGCGATAATGCGCCAAGGACTTCAATGTTTTGCGGAGTCATTCAATATTCTGGTTCAAGGTGGCATGTACTATAATGTCTACCGACGATGTCCATGTATCGAACACCGTTTCTGACAAATTTTCGTTTTTCGCCGAAACGTCAACAGTATTTTAAAAATGTTTTTTTTTAATTAGGAAAATGTAACATGTTAATTATGAAAACACAATAGCGATAAAGTGATTCCGATGACGTAAATATACACATAATTAGAAAAAATTCTGAGAAAAGTATTTTGATAAAAATATGAAAAGCGGAAACACGCTTTATCTCCATTATTTGATATGAAAAAAAAAGTAATTATCGCAATGTTTTTGCTAACATTAAACTCCGAGACAAGTTAGACATCACACTCTACTTACGGAAAAGATAAACAATCAAAGTACAGTCGATCTTTGAAAAGGCGTACGTGAAAATGTGACAAAAATTGTCGTACAATTTATTAATCCAAAAGTCTCGCTTCGGTGAGTCATGCGAATCATTTCTTTGTAATAAATAAACAATCAGGGCGAAACTGTGTTCTACAGCCAACTTTGTTCTCCAGTGACTTCCGATAAAAAGTTAATGAAACCGAAGACTTTTCTTACGAGGAATTCTAGGAGTCATTGACATAAAAAAAAGTTATCGAGAACAAGGCTGGTTGATCAATTAGAATATCAAATCAATTTGTTTAGATTCATTCTCTTAATCGATCATCGTGCCCGATATTTGAATATTTATTCCCAGGGATGTGCGATGAAATCAGAGACTGTCAAGTGTCTATTCATATCATGGGGATCATAAAAATGTTTACGCGACGTTGCAGCCAGATCGTTTCAACTATTTTTGTGCAGGCATATTTTTGAAATAGGAAAATAGATTTAACGTGTTTATGAAATTCGCAACTTTGGTACAATTCTTTTGTTTGTTTTCAGGTACCAAATTTTTGTGCAGCGAAGTGATAGCGCTGATAAGAAGCGAGGTGGACGATATCTGCTTGCAAATTATCAACTTCGAAGACTTGAGCGCTCAACCTGCCCAACCGCCTGCCCTTCCACCTCCAAGTCAAACCAACAACAGGCTCGTAACCCGATGTAAGTCGGCAATTTATAATTTAAATAATACATTCGCATATAGTATACGGATTGGATATATTTTAATTCGATATCGGTATCGCGAAAATAAAAGCAGTGCAAAAAAATGTTCGCTTATCTGTTTTGCAGATAAACTATAAATAATTACACCGACTGATATTTTTTATTAAATATTTATCGCACGCTCCAATTGTTATTTTTTGTTGTTGTTATTATGAATTGTTATTATTAAGTGTAAAATCATTTGCTAGTTTTTTGTTTTCAGTTTTCGTTCAGTCGAGCTGACTAACAAAACAATAAATGAAATTAAAATTGGCATCACATATCGTTCAGGTGATGGCAAAATTAACTTACGAGGATAATTTGTTAATGACCTGTAATTATTTAAAGTTCTGAAGAATTGGCATTCAAGATGCTGTCATAAGAAAATGAAAAATAATAAGAAAATAATTGATTCAGATGTAAGTGTTATTATATAATTGTTAATAGAATGATAGGTTTGATTGTTATACTAATTAGCAAAGACGATTAATTAGCTGCCAATTTACATGATTGTCGAGGAATTTTTCATTTAACATTTGATTTGTCATGTAAACAAGTGTTTTGATAAACCATGTTATTACGTCGATGAATTCTAATAACATGACGAAAGATCAACTACTCATAGGATATAAAATTAGGTCGGATTACAATTTCTATTGTGAAATATTTCAAGAATCATTCATCTTGTTGTCAATTTTTTTTTTGCAATGTTGATTTCAATCACGTGGCGGTACATCATCACTTGTACTGTGAAACGGCAAAAAAAAAAAAAATAGATTATTAGTTTGGAATAATTAGAAATTCTTCAATTGATGATGGATCTTTTTTTTATCTGTTCGTTCGTCTCTTACAATACTTATTATATAACATTTTCACAGCAATACAAAATCATGTAGAAAAATTTTTAATCGTTCCATTTATCCTTATCACGTTATAAAAAATAACTAACTAAACTTAGCACAAACTCATTCTTTCTCCAGAGTATACCAAATCCTTCTTTTTTTTCCAATTCAATTTATATTCTTTAAATTAGCAATCTCACACCTAATGCTTGACTCTTTTTTCTACCTCCAGCCAGACCTTATTATGCGACATGATAATGAAACTGTTCGTGGCCAGTTTCATGGGGAACGTGAGTTTCTTGCTCGGTCGGAACTGCACCCTCGACAGCAAGTGAAAAATTAACAACTTCATCTCGATCATGGCCAGCCTCGCGCCGATGCAAATTCTCCTGCCCATCCCAAACGGCATGTAGTAACCGGAATCGTAATTCACCGGCTTGTCCCGGAATCTTTCTGGGTCGAACTTTTCCGGATCGGGGAAATGCTGAGGGTCGTGTTGCAACGCGTAACAAGGGAAATAAACTGTGTCCCCGTAGTTTAGAGTCACAGGATTCGAGCCCGGGGTGGCAGGTGGAAGTTCGAACGTCTTCGTGCACATCCTCTCGAGGAAAGGAACAGGCGGGTATATCCTGCCCACTTCCGCCAACACGCACTCCAGATACGGCATCTCCTGCAAGATCTCGTACGTTGGATTGCCATTTGTTTTCTCCCAGATCTCGTCAACCTCTGCCAAAAGTTTCTCCTGGACTTCCGGATGGGTCACGACCAGGTGCAAGGTGGTGCTCAGATAAGAAGAGGTGGTGTCAAAGCCCCCGAAGAAGAAGATGAACGTCTGCGACATGATGTCGTTCAAGTCGACCTTGACCTTGAAGTCCGGCGTCCTCGAGGCATTGAGCATCACTTGGAGCATGTCGCTGTTGTTGATGTTGTGCTTGTCCCTCTCCTCGATGGTACTTTTGATGACTTTGGTGAAGAACTCGGTGGCGGACTTCTTGAAAAGGGGAATCTGAAAGAGCCTTGAAACCCACTGGAAGTTCTTCAGCAGGAAGAACCTCATTGAAAGCGGCCCGTCGAAGGCGAAGATCTCTTTGCCCGTCGTGTAGATCTCATTATTCGGGTTCTTCACCGAGTCGATATCAATTCCGAAGGCATATTTACAGATGATGTCGTTGGTGTATCTGCCGGCGAAGTCCTTCATCTCGAATTCAATCGGGCCGTTGTTGGTGCTCTGCTCCAAATTCTCGGCAAAACTTTTCGCACACTTTGAGATGAGTCCGAACGTCTGCTTGAGTTTGCTGGACGTGAAGGACGGGCTGAGCAGTCCCCTCATGTCGCGCCAGCGGTCGCCCTTAAGCGAAAACAGGGCATTGTAAAAGATCTTGTCGGCGTCTGTGGAGAATCCGTAATGGTCGGTGAAGTTATCGAAGTTCTTGATCGCCACTTGCTTGATGAGCTCGGGGTCGCGGATCATGTACACCGGTGTCATACAGTCGAAGACGCCGAAGTACTTCGCGCCCGAGAACATGTTGTAAAACTTTTGGAACAGCTCGCCGGCCTGCAGACGTTGCAGCAGGACCGGGGCCATGTTGCCGACGATGGGTTTTCCGGGCACATAGGGGATGCCGCGTTTCTCGAAGTATTTCAATCGTTGGTACACCGAGTAGAAGTACGCGATCAAGCAGGTGATACAGCTTGTTAGGAGAATCAATGAGATGTCCATGTTTGGGTGCAGTCGACGATGAGGCCACCAAGGAAACTGCAACGGGCGTACGAGTTTGAAGCGTTATAACGTGACATGTGATCGGAGCGGCTCCCACTCGGCGTGACCCAACGATTACGCGTTCGAATGCGTCAATTAACTTGTGCACAAATGTTTTGAAAAGAACTGGCTAATGAACGTGACGGTTTGCTCTGTTATTAATTTCGTGAAATAATTACAGAAAAATGATTGTTTCGTTTTGTTGTCGAAATAATGTAAACTTAATTTGTATTCTTACGCAACGGGATGCGTGTCTTGCTGAGTCGAGAATAATTGTTTTGCAAGTGACTAGTTGGTTTTAATCGAATGGCATACTGAGACGAATCAATCACAATGAAACAATTTTTTCCATTTGTTTTGATATGTATAGTTTGAGTTGTTAATCCCCGCATGCCAATTACCTGAATTGTCAGTTCTGCTGTTATTATTAATTAATTTGTTGGCACTATGATTTATGTAATCATTAGGAGCCTATAAATCGAATTGACAGGTCGCGTCAAAACAGGTTTTATTAACGAACGTTTTTTTTTGTTTGCAGAAGCCAATAGACGCTTTAACGCGTGTGCATAATTTGTTTACGTATGAGCTCATCCGATGCAAGACTTCGCTCACATGGGTTTGAGGAATATAAATAGGATGATTATTCTATAATCATTGCGCGATTATTATTTCGCTCATTGCAATCAGACGGAATCTCAACGACTTTTTTTCGACCGTTCGATTACAGTCATTACTGATTGCTTATGAGAAATCATTGACAGTAATTGATAATCATTCAGAAAACAAGATAGTCACCAATTATGAAATCTAAATCTTGACTAAGAATGATCGATTTTATTTTTTTCGTACTTTAAACTTCAGAGCATCACCTCGGATAACGTATAGTATCAAAAATTAGTATGGATATGGATGCATCCCCATGATTTGCATTATCCCAGTAATTATCTGTTGACTACATTTTAATGAGAACATTTACCTATATAAGTTGATTTAATTACCATGATAAATTGGGATTTAATGTTGCTTTAAACATACAAGTTTTGACGGAAATTAAATTTGATAGATAACTCTTATCTCATTTAAGGTGATGCATCAAGTCTTTCATTTCCTTTTCTTCGTCATTTAATAATCTTTTACTATATAATTACAACAATCTCTTTATTCAGGATGAGTTGCTAAATATAACGTCAATAAAACAATTTACCTCGCAAGTTTTTAGTCAAATTTTGGATTTCAAAGATGGAAATTGATGTTTTTAGGGTGAAAGTCAAATTGGTCGGTTCGATTCCAGTGAGAGAAAGAGGCCAGTTGGATTAGGTTCATTATCATTAGGCTGCACTTATGCGAGTCCGAGTACGGTCCTGGCGTGCAGTGGTCACACCGTATTCGTCAGGATATTTTTAGATGCCGGGGTGCTGTGCGACGATGTTAGGCGCGCCTAACAGTTAACCCTGACCTGGTAGTAAACGATGTGCCCTCTGCGAATAAAAGGAGAGTCTCGTCTGTTAAAAAAAAGATAGTGGTTGCATCGATTTAATAAGCAATCTGCGATGACTTTTTAATTGGCACTCATCATTAGGAAGAAATGCTTGCAAATTTACAAAGTTGTGCTCAATTGATATGATTTGAATAATGTTTTTGAACTGTTCTTTTAAATTTGAAATGACTAATGATCATTTGATGTTTTCAGTCGACAGAGCTCGGGCGTCGTTTCGGGCCGGACTCTCGAAAACTGGTGTAGTTGGGCCGCCACGGGTACGGAATCGTCCAACGAGACCTACTACAAATATACATTCTCGCCTACCTGACGGTACCATCCTTGACGAAGAGGCGACAGAAATTTGGTGAGTTGAAAAGAAATTTGATTTTTATAAATAAAAGTAAACGTATCTAATACGGTTATAGTTTAGCTATTTGTGTTATGTTTGTTTACAATATATTTTTAATTTATTTTGAAAGTGGAGGCTGTGCAAAACATTTTATTGAAATTAATGGAAATCTAACAATTAATCTTCGCGCATTTCAAATGATTTAATAATTGTCCAATATAAGAGTCAATTTTAAAACAAACTTATCACAAATAGGTATACTATAACCGTATTACAAAATCATTCAAAAGGAAAATTGAATGTGAAAAATTGAGAAAAGTATAATTTTATTATTAGGAAGTTGGAAAGATGTTTTGGAATTCTACGAGTACCATAAAAGTTTTTTACTTTTTGGGCATAAATAACAGTTGGATTTTTTAAAAAGGAAATAAAATCTGTATAATGAGTGCTCGAAAAACAAATAAAACACCTCGGGATGGAAGTAGATTTTAAGAGTGAGCCGTGAATCATTGTGATGCAAATGATCATCTGATTTTAATGATGCTCGACTGAAAGTACGCATTAGCTGTGGCGAAAATTGATACGCAAAGCTGAAATAAAAAGTGATATGCGACGCGGAAATCGAGGAGACCGCCCTTAAGCGTGTCATTTACACGCAGTCTATGGTAATTTAGTTCGAGGAGTAATCAATTTTCCCGGCCGTTGTACCGACTATCGTCGAATTGATTTACAATACTGCAGTATTACATGCGGTAGTCAGTCCAAGGCAACGTCGAGAAACAGACGAAGATAGATTCAAGTATACGGAAACTTTTGCAGTTACTCCGTATCCCAACGCCTTATCGTATAATTTGTTTGACACTCACAGATCAATGTTAGTTATCAGGTCATTTAAATTTGTCTCGGTGAATAGACATTTCATTCATTTAAGAAATGTTGTTTTTCGTTTGATTTGTCTATTTTTGACGCATGTCAATTTCTAACTTGGAGTTTGTTTTTGTAAAAGAACAGATAATGGTAAAACAATATTTTCATAATTGAGTATAAATTTAAATTAAAAAATATTGTAGTTTATCAATTTTACAATTTGAGATGAGTTTTGAGATTTAATGAAAAAGAAGCATGTTTATGAATGTTGAAAACGAATGTGTAATTGAAGTTTGCTATATTTTTTATTATATATGTTATGGGAAGTACATCTGGGTTGCAATATGTCAACATCATATTTAATACAGCTTTTCGATTGAATTTGTATGTAGGTGAGAATATTGTATCGTTACTAAATACATAATTCAGGACAGGAAAGATGAATTCAAAATCAAAATTTCATATGTGAGATTACATACTTTTAATGTTGCAATTTACAGTACTCTGCCCTTTTTTATTTTCAAAAATAAAACAAACAGCAATTTTAATAAACATTTATTCCGATTTGTTGTTTGAATGCAATTTATATGCTAACAATTTTAAACCTCATAAAAGGTGTAGATCTTGATCGACTTTGTTATGTTAAAATGCAATTATCTTGAAAAAAGAAATTTTAAGCAGATTAAATGAAAATGAAATAAACGAAAAATTGTCGGGGAAATATATTAATTAAAAAACACGGTATAAATTTACGTAATTTGAAATTTATTATGCCACCCATAAACATATGACATAATTTTTTTTTCGAGAGAGATCTGCGTGAATGTCAATTATTTAAGGTCACGCAATTTTTCGTACGAGCATAATTTCACACCGTAGGAATGTTAATTTCTAATGAAACTTTTTTTCGCGTGTTGACAATTAAAATTGTGCCAGCAGAAACTGTCTGAAAATTGTATTTTAACTATAATTAGATGTGTGTCCTATTTATTAACTCAATTTTTCTTAGAAAAAGAAAGAATAAACGTTACGAAAATAATGTTTTCTTACAAAGACAAACTGAAATTCTTCGTTTCATAAATCATTTTTAAAAATGTAAATAAAATAAAAGAAAGAAACGTAATGTGATAAATTGGAAAATAATGATTATATCATTATCATGACAGGAGTCCATCCGATTATTTTAAATTATCTACTTAACGTCAACAATCATATATCATTTCTTGATAAGTTGATTCGTTTTTTTTCTTGCACGTTCGTTTATATTTAACATAATGGCAAATGTAACTTTTCTTATAATTGTCTTTACTCAATTACAATTTAAAATATCGAATAGGCGCCAAGCGACATTAGATCAAGACGTAATCACATTACCAAACAACAATTATAAATATGATGATGATCAACGATTAATGGACAACGATTTTGAGCTTTGCAGACACTTCAGCTCGATTTGCGCCGAATGCAAAATACTTTACCACCGAGGTCACTTTTTGCAAATTACAATGCAGCGTTCTCGTCATTTACATATTCAGCGTTCGAAAGACTTAATCATGCGATGCGAATTATTTTTGTTAGTGTGGTTCCTTCGAAAAAAAAAAAAGAAGGAAAAAGATTAAAATAAAAAAACAATCAAACCAAATTAGCGTGCAACAATTTATTGAAAAAATGATTTATTTAATTCTTCTTACCACCTCCGCGAACACGAATTTGTCTACTCTCTGCCCGGAATAAAACATTTTTCGTATAAATTGTTCGCGGCGTAGTTTATCTTGATTTGATTTTATTATTATTCTATTCAAATAATTTTGAAGTATCCTTCGGAATAAACGTTGCGAAAAAATTGCGACCCAGGCACTTTGTAGAATCGCTTCAAATCGCATGATTTCACTTGGCTGATATTTATTTAATGTTACGGCTGAACTTCGATTGCTGTGCAAAAGTTTCTGTAAACGTCATGAGCGCGATCACGCTATACAAATGCGATAAACATTAGGAATTGACTTTCGCTTAGTGACAATACTGCTAGGGATAAGATAACGATTCCGTTAATGATATTTCATAACTTGCATGTAAATAATCATCTTGGTAATGAACTAGAAAGTTTTCTGCATTGCTTGTTAATAGGAAAATTTCATTGACATTACTCAAATGTAACATCATATAAAAATCTTTCTTACATTTCAAAAAAAAATTTTTTTTCTACACTTAAAGAAAATTCCATCAAATATTATAATTTATAAATGAAAATTTACTGAACTGTACAGTATGGAGGACGAATCTAAAATTTGTAAAAAAATAATTACTAAATTAATATTAATTTGCTGTAAACTCTGGTATTTTTTCCCGAATTTAAGTTTTGTTCCCCATATACTGTACAGTTCAGTAAATTTTTATAGATTTTTTTTCTTCGTTGTATAAGAAAAAGAGAATGTCAAAGTTAGAACTTGTTCAAACTTGTTTCAACATTCTGAGAGGACATCACGCATCATTCATGAAATTGCCCGCGAAATTTCATCAACTTAATATCACCTTTCTAAAAATATGAATTTCCACTTAATTCAATTTTCGCGTTCCCCTCTGCTATCTGAACTTGTCATCGGCCTCTAAATATACCTTGCCTCCGAAAATACCTGGATACGACGTGTTCAAAATAATTGCGCTCAGGCCAGCTCTGCCCAATTACTGTAAATGACATAATGCAAGATCACAAGTATTATTATGTGTGTGTTGTTTTTTTAATTCGTTTTCAGAAAGGAGAATGTGACTGTAGAATAATTCTGAATTAGCAACCAGAAAGAAGACGTGATCTGCATAAGAAAATGTAACATGGATTATTAATTGATACAATTTGTGAAATGATGGCAAAATTTGTGAAATTTGCACGTGGTCGGTTTTGGTGGCACGAACAACCGTCGACCACAAAATGTACCTATACGCATCGATGCGGCGCGCTCCCGAAGCTTTGTTGGCACGCGAGATTTTGCCTCCACGACCCTGAAGAACAACGAAGCTCGTTAGTCGTGGAAATGAGACTACCACGCTGTAGCAATACGACATTAGTTAGCGATCTACGTGACTAGCACGACATTCGAACGCGACTCATATTCCGATGTCTAATTTGCCCCCCTCTCTTGCACCCGTTTCTCTTTAACGGGTGCAATAATTTGTTTCAATAAATTGTCACAAATTATAAACTTGGCTCAAAATTGGCCGGCTTGACATTTACACTAATTCGAAGCTCGAAAGTGTAAATTGCCTGTCGTTACGAACTTTTCTCTTTTCCAAAGTTTTGCCTGACATTTTGACTGTCAACAAATTTGCCAACTTATTATAAAACCTGACAATGTTTTGATTGGTTTAGTGTTTGGCTGTTTGGATGCAAAATGATACAAAGTTTGAATTATGGATTGAAAACTAGCGTCGAGTTCAAGAGACTGGGGTAATGAAGGGTGTTAAAGTCAGCGTTTAGAAATTTAAATGTAAATTTTTTCCTCGCTCCGAACGGCTCTTTGATGCTCTTGACTCGAGTATCATCAGACGTGTTACATTTAACTCCAGCTAAGAAGGTGCTATTAACCCAAGTGTTTCTCTGAATAATCTTAATCGTTTTTTATTTCTTTTTCAGGTATAATATTTGATACCACTTTTGAATCGAATGTGTGCTTAGGTTTTGCATTGTAAGGTTGTACAATAAAACTGAAGATGTTAAATCAAGTGCGATGTTTTGAACTGCCAACGTCTAAAATATGCGCTGAAATTCGCGTGAGAATTCATGAAACCTTCAATAAAAGTTGCGATGAAGGGTAACCGAAATTAACAGTGGAAACTTGGTAGCAAACGGCACCAAGATCACGAAGACCACGACATGTTCCACGACATGTTCCTGCCAAGCTTGTCTTTCGACACGATTGTGACCCTAGACATGCACAACCACTTAATGATACATCCAAATTCAAACCTCTACACAGCCAATAACAATCGCGAGCCTTTTCTTTCTTCTTCTTAACAAAACAAAAAGTACACATTTACACAACTCAAACTTATTTGAGTTCAGGAAAATTTTAATAAGTTTGTGGTTTTATTTTAGTTTCAATTTATGAATCTTGAAGGTTCAATAAAACGTGCAAAGCAAACTTGACGCTAATAAAGTTTTGATACAATATTTGTAAACTGAATTTCCATTCAATTTTCTTTTTCTGTTTCTCAAATATTACAAACGTGGCTTTTATTCCAATTGATGATGTCAGTTTTGTGATAATTTTGGGATTTATAATATTTGGAAAAGGGAAGCCACGATTTTGGCGCGGCTCGTTTTCTGCGAACGGGTGGAAAGGAATGGACGAGATGAGCAATCTCGTCCAGTGGTTAAAGTGATGATACAAAGATGGTTTTAACAACTGTTAAAGCACGTTTTGTCCGATAAGCACAATTTCAACGATTTCCGTTTTTTATTCCCTTTCAACCGACTCGAGTTCGGAAAAGGACAATCTCTACGTGACCAGAGTACGTATCCAGAAACTCGAAGAAAAGAGTCAACAAATTTTGGCGAACCTTTCGATATGCCATTCTGTTAAATTCGACGTGAAGTTCATTCGAGTGTAGTTCTCGAATGCAAGACCGTTATGCCGTGAAATCAATTTACACTGTCGGCGTGGAAAGACCGCGCTCTCAACCATTCATTTTTCACGCGCGCACAATTCCCAACGTAATTAATCTTTTTTTATTTACATCCACCTTCGGAGCCGGCGTACTTTTATCCTCTGCTTTTAATTCCTTTATGTGTTGCTTGTAGCGTGATCACATTTAATTATACCTAGATTTCTGTTCCAAGCGACCGTCGCGTATCTCCACTTATCTTCTTTTAATGTAACGCTGCAATTACTCAGTCATGATTTTTCATTGATGTGCAAATGTTTCATTTGCAAATTTTTTTTTCGCAACTCGCGTTTTTTATAGGTCTTGAAAAATTTCAATTGCATTTTTTGTTGCCATTCAAAGAATATTTGTGATTACATAAAATGGTGTATTGAATTCATGGCACGATATAAGGATGTTTGAGAGGGACTCTTATCTCAAGAAATACAGGAAAGTGAGAGTTTTCAAACGATTGCATTTTATCTCCAGCAATCAAGAGTGTATTCTTAGTTCTTGCATGCCATCTGATTGGTCCTTGTTCAACACTCGAGAGTTTACTGTAAAGAGACTGCAATCATAATTTTATTTTACATCCACCCCTTTTATTGCTACAAATATACTTTTTTTTTCTTTTTCATTGCAATTTAAAATGTTGTCAAAGACCTTATTTTCGCTCGGCAAGTTTGTCCTCAGTTAAAATAAAGTGCGAATTTGCGAAAACCAAGGGATGGTACACCACATTAAATTAATTTACAGCGCGAGGGATTAACTACTCCGGTTCTGCATATTTCACACTTGAAGTTTTAGTGTATTAGTGTACAATTTGCATACCGTAAGGTGAATTTAATAACCACCACAAATCTAAAAAATGTTTAATAAAATCGTCGACAAGAATCTTATTTGAATGTAATTTTTCAATAACTCTATGCAAATCGTCGAACCAATTTTACAATCTTGCACAATTTCAAAAGTGAGTGATATTTGTTGTAACGTTTATGCCAACTATCGCAATTTTTTATTCGTCACGCCGGCGTGTGATTTTATCGATAGATTTTTATCACTTTGCTATATACTTTTGCAAAAATTTTCCGAATAAATTTACGTACTTTTTCTTCTTTCTTTTTTTTCTTTTTTTTTATAAAATTAAATTTAGCGCGTTTCGAGTGTCGAATTTCAAAGTTCAGGGAATATATTCTGAATGAAAAACTTAACCCTTTTTCGGAACGGGCGCATTTTGCATAATGCAATTCATCTTGTAGCTCTCGATAGTAAAAAAAAAGTTCTTTTTTTAATTCAGCACGCAGTGCATATCCGACTGATTTGTATTCCAGCGGCGTGCTCGCGACGTTAGGAAATGTTCGCGAAAACGTGTGTGACGGATTCCCCGAGTTTGATGTCGTGTGCGTAACTTGAGAAAGCAAAAAAAAATGATCAATACGCGTTACAACAGAGGTCAGACTTTTACGAGTGAAGTGTGTCAGTGTTAGGTCAGACGCGGCAATCAATACATAACCTCAACTCAACGGCCGAATACGTCTGTGTGTGTATACAATCGTATACAAAACACGACAAGTTTGTTTTGTTAGTCCCAGCCGAAGCTAGCCGTAGTCGTGTTATTTTTCTCATTTTTATTCATCGCAGTACGGTGTTATGCAGCGAACAAACATGTCTGACGGTCACAGATGTGTTCTACCGATACCGCTTGAAATGATTCCGAGGCTGACTTGTTATTAGATTAACCGGAACTCTGTTTTCCATTCAGATATTTTCTGGTGAAATTATTTAATTGATGCCCAACGTGCCAAGTTCCTGTCGAACCTGTTGCACTCACGTCTCATTTGGCAGGGTTGATTTTTCATATCCCAAAAAAGATTGCGAATAAAATTAAAAAAATATCAAATAATTTCTAATCATTACTTTTTGATTACTTTTTATTCAATGATGAGAAAAACATTGGAGATATTTTGCATGAACTTTATGGAGGATGCTGAAAGAAAAGCACCGTTGATTATTTTGTACTATCTGATTTTTGATATTCATAAATGAATGAAACACGTGAGAAAGATTTCTAACGTTGGTATTGTTATAATTTTTCAGTCCGTTAACATGTGCTTCGCCGACAATGCTGGAGTCCTGGGGAACCGGGCAAACCGGAACACCACCGCCGTCGCTTCCGGCACCGCACGCAGCCAGCAACAATGGCGCTGCTACGTCTGCAACGAGCTCGAGTGTAGTTCCTGTAGGCACCACCGCACCCATCGCCAGCCCCGAGGGTGTCAGCGACGTAAGCAATCATAAAAGTTGCCCCACAATCCCAAGCCAACAATTCACCCAGCCGCAAATTTAACGTTTCAAAAATTTGATCTCAGACTCATTACATCTGAGATATTTATGAAGGAGGAGAAAGATTTCTTTGCAATTTATTTTGTGAGGCTTTTTTTGTCCCTTCCATCCAGACAAAACGATGGATTTCGTCTAATACCAAAGTTATTTGTTTTATTACAATGCGATGCTTTTTTTTGCACTGAAAGCAGTTACGTTGAACTTCAGTAGGTCAAGTTAAAGTTATGTCAGAGGGGATGTCTTGTAGGGTTCGAGGGACATACCAAAAGAACTTTAGTCGAACTTAAGTGACAACTTTCAGTATACCATAATGTTTTTTGAACTCAATTTACTGCTCTGGTTTCTCTTGGTGTAGCTCTCATCAAAATTGCATTTAAACTACCCTTTGTTGGATGGGGGATAAAAAAAATTTACGACTTGAGAAATAAATGAATCAGCGTTCGTTGTATCATCTTTTATTTGATTTCTTTTGTCAGAACTTTCAGACTTATTGACAACACTTTTTTATCATGTTAACTTTTATCGATTCAACGAATTTGGTATACGGGAAAGTCAAAAAATTTGTTTCAAACGTGAAGAAACACCTCGGCGACAAGTTCTATATAGTTTTGCAAGATAAACTTGCGATCGAGTCTATACTTACACTACATTTGTACAACTAACTTTTCTTCACACTAGAGTGTTAATTGTCAGCAAACAAAAATAATCTCTTGTTTTGAGTTATAAAATCAACAATCATTTTCTAACATGTTAACAAGTGTTGCTTTTTTTGTGAATTGTTTTCTTAAATATTACTCGACGTTGAACACAAAGTTACTTGTATTATAAATATATAACAAATTTTTTTCGTTAATGATAATATTTTATTTATTTAATGATAATAGTTTACAAGTTTTATTTTGTTAATTGACAATAAATAAAAACAAATTTTTTGCTTTGAGTTATAAAATCAACAATCATTTTCTAACATGTTAACAAGTGTTCGTTTTCTGTGAATTGTTTTCTTAAATATTACTCGACGTTGAACACAAAGTTACCGACTTGTAAAATAAATATTTTCTCATTGAATTGTTGAATAAAAGTCGTTGTAAATAGAAGTTTGTGTTGAATAATGTAAGACCATTGTTGGAAATCATATTTATTAATAGAAAATTATTTTACAGGTATCTCAGAAATCAGGAGTTTGGGAAGGACCACATTCTTCGTCGACGGGCGCGGTCGACGGACCCTCGCGAAGCGTGTCCCACGCGGCAAGTTTGGACGCGATATCGCGGAGGGTGGTGAAACCGGAAACGTCGAGAATACCGTGTAGAAGTCTCACCTGTAGCGTCTGTAAGCATTACTTTCATCGACTAAACGCTCTCTCGTGTAACTTATTATACTGTTTGTGCGCAGGCGCTCGACTGCGATGCAAAATACGAATGCACGTGTACGACTCAACCCCGAGTCGCTATATTTGCGCATGCTTATTTTTGCATCTCATTTGGACACTCAAAATATAAAGAACTTTAACAATCAATTATCCATCAATTATTATCAATCAATTATTATGTTTATAAACAATGTGTCCAATAAAAGAAAAAAAGAACAAAATAAGACATTAAGTGATTGCAAATGAAATATGCGAAAAATATTTTAGTAGCGGGTCGAGGGAGAGAACACGACACCCTCGAGCGATGGCCAGCGACAGTCGATAATCTCACCGAAGGTAAAACAGAACTGAGGGCTGCAAGCTCAAACTAACGACCGAGTGCCGAAGAACTTGCACCCCTACTTACCAACTGCTTAAAGCTTCTGTCATGACGAGCTTTTGAGATTTATTGTATATATTATACATATATACTCTCCAAACATTTTATATATTATCGTGTAACATATTGCTGCCCACTAACTCGAAGTTAAACATCAATTTTTGATTCAACTTTTATGTGCTATATTTTTTTGACATTTTTCATTCATTCGACAGTCGGGAACATTTTGATTTGCCTTACTGGGTATATTGAGCATAGTGTAGCTTCTTCGGTCGGTCAAACTGTGACGCGCTCTGAACTATGATCTTTGCGAAAGTTTAATCAATCCATTACGAAAACTGATTTAGGTTTGGCGTTTATTCATGGATCTTAATCAAAATTCCGATCAAAATTTTTTAATTGAATTAACGTTAAAGCTTTTGTTCAGCTCTTTGCAGTGTACATCCAGTGAGAATAATTTAATGTCATTGATTTTTTGATTTTGTTCAGATAGGATAATACGTTCCTTGACACAATAAAATATGAGGAAATAATGAATTAAAAAAAAATTAAAAGTAACATTATTAAGTTGAAACGAAACTAATTTGATCAATTTGACAAAAAAGCATCCATCCATTATGATTTCAAGACATTATCTAGAATATAAAGGTCAACAAATTTAAACTCTTGTTAGAACTTTATAAGGATTCATTAGTCAAAGATTTTTGAAAGATGTTTCTTACACTTTTTGACCTCTTTTTGCAACTTTGTTCAACCCCGAAAATAATAATTCAGATAGTAGTTTCTTTTTAGTATAAAAACGTGTATGGAAACTGTACATAGAATTAGATTTAGTTACAACTTTTGTGACTTGCACATCCCTTTGTGAAACGTAGCATTTTTTATAGCTTAGAATTCAAGCATGGTGCAAATAAAATTAACATCTCTCCTCATTGGACAAAAGAGCAGCATACAGTTTTTAATCAATCATTTCTCTTAATTCATATTAGAGGGTAGATCGATAATTCCAAATTGTAAATATGAATAAAAAAGAGTTCACTCAGTTCACCGACCGCTAGAAGGTTCAGACATGTTTCCCTTTCAGATTATACATACACGTCACTCAGAATTCAAAATAATCATCAATCTCAAAAATATTGTTATCTTAAAATAATGTTCCAATAATTGCAGCAAAATTATCTATCATGACGAAAAAAAACAGTTGACGACTTGGAAACAAATAATTTCCATTTGGAAACCAAGTGATCATTTCTTTTTCATTGTATAAAATCATATGTCCGTATTTTCTGAGCGTTCACTGAATAATCACATGGCAACTACTTTTAACTGAAAATGTTGCAACACGAAAATAGCACCCTGTCGGATGATAAATCTAGCTTAAAATATTGACCGGTGAAAGAGAAAAAAAATTTTGCACCGGGGTCCAGGGGGAAACGAAAGAGTTAAATTTACCATGTGCTTCCAGTGTTACTGTTCTTTATGTCTCATTCTTTCTCTCTTCCTCATCCCATTGTCTTTTTTCTCGTACAAACGAGCAGATATTCTCGCCAGTTTTATACGAGTACAGAGACAGTTTAACTCTTTTTTTCACAGGTATGCAGCTTCCTAGTGCGGATCAAAAAAATTAATAATAACACACGTTCGACGCTTGTTTAGTTTTTTTCAGCCTTTATTAATAAAGCAATAGTTTTTGATAGTCTCGAGCCAATTTTCTGTTCGTAGACAAACCATTGTTACAATTTTATGTCAATTCGTTTTCCAAAATTAATTGCGTCCGTTGACGTAAACAATTGGAATTGTATTCAACGAATGATTTTAATCATGTAATTTGTTTACATTCAATTCGATAACATCGTCGAAATAATCATTCAAATCAATTGCATTTAATCCGTTTCTGTTTCAACTGTGCATTTGTGCTACTAAAATATCAATATTTTGCATTCGTTAATAATTCATGTCAATTTCATCTCTCATTGTATGTAATTGGAAAAATTACCCAAACTTCCAATCTAATTGATTATTTTCATTTAGATATCCATTTTATTAATTCATTTCAATACCAAAATCAATTTTAGCTTAACAATATTTTTACAGTAAAAACACAGACGAAATGTTATATTTGGCTGACAATAACAGTTTTGATTTCATTTTTACTATTGTATCATAATAGTATGAAATCATTAACTTATCATGATTTCATATAGTCTGATTATATTATATACATAATAGATTTAGCGTCCATTAGAACTTATATAATACTCCAAACTGGTTCCATATTCTAGATATTTCATTAATTTTTCTGAAATAATGAAACGAATGATTTGACATGGAACCAGTTATATTATCCAACAAAAATCGTACTTACCGTTTTATTTTCCGATAAAACTAATGACGTGTTTCTCTTTTATGTACAGCAACGAAGCATTCGAAAATTTTTCCCGGCGTCGCGTCAGAAAGTGATTTACAACGATGGCGAACATCCAGAGACCGGAAGTCACCCTCACTGAGTCAAATCGGACCAGATTCACTCAGATACAAAGTAAGTACCACCATGACCTCAATCAACCAACGTAACAAACGTCACAATTAACATAAAAAGTAGAAAAAAAAAGATTAAAACCATGAACATATGTCGGTAAACAAGTACATTTTTGATCCGTCACAGTTTTCTCTGCAAGACAATGGCTCTGCAAAGTATTTTCAAGGTGCCATGCACACCCCAAATATGGGAGAGAAAGTCGCTCAGGTGAGTGATTTTCAATTATCGTCAAGGGAATGCAAAAATTTGAACAAAAAAAAAAAACAATTAAAAATTGCTTTTGTCTCTCTTGACACTGTCACCTTAGCAACGTAGATTCGTACGCTTCAAGAACGCAATTTCATCGGAGTGGTCAGCAACTTTTCTGGTCGTCTTCTTTTTTACTGCAAACTTTTTTGCTTTTTTGCAAGCATGTCGAGAACAAGTAGATGAGCAAAACTTTCTGATTTCATGTAGTTGTCGACGTTTTTTTCCAGACTCTCGCATGTGTTTACACCATTCTCATTGAGAGTTCCAAGAATGCTTCAGATATTAAGAAACAACTAGAGCTGAACACTTTTTTAACTAGAGAAGCTGAGATTGAAAGATTTTAAATAGTGGGATGGAAACAATCCGCAATATGTTGCGCCGTCGAAGTCGACGCTACGTGTTGATGAAGTTTTGACGCAGACAAAGCGGCCTCTGACACTTGCGCGGCCTTTGGCACATTCTCGAATGACTCAAGAACCCAGCGGACCTTTGCTCGATCGCTCTTGTCTCGTGTCAAGAGCTTTGAAGCAGTTCCTCGTTCTTTGTACAAGAAAACAGACGAATTTTTTATTGTCACTTAACAAAAATCTTGAAACTTCCACGTAACAAAAAGTTTCTTCCTCTCGTCGTGGAAATTCGAATTATTCACGCTGTATCGCGAGTTGGAAAAACTCATAAATCTTGGGTATAAAAAAAAAGGTTATCGCTCTGAAAACGTTTTATCTAAACAGGTTAACTATTACAGATTAGTTTCAGCGATCGTATTGCAAAAAAATTGTAAACGAACAAAAAATAACTCGAAACCACAAAACTTACTTGAAAAGAAACGTTTTTTTTGTTATTTACATGTCAACATGCCAATAAAATACATCTAATTTTTCGTAGTCTGATCATAAACTGATATAACTACTTGACAGTCCCATGTCCCTAGACGAGGGTGATTGCATTTTCTATTAATAACGAACGATTGACTTTGCGAACTATAAGCCAGGTCCGTACACTCAAGTTATGATTATTATTATCAATTTTTGATAATCTCCAATAATTGATCAAAAGAATTAGTACACACAAAGTTTCAATGAGACTTGTTCAACAAAATTGCAATCAGTGCTCCACATAAGTTTACACTCGACCAACGAAATTCTTCATGCCAAGGAGCTCTTTCTTTCCTTTTTTTGTTATTCATAATTAATGAGCTTGATTCACTAATAGACTCTCTTTGTTTCTACCACGCTCATTCAGCCAACAAGACTATTATTTCGCCAACTTTATAAACGCTATTTTTTTCAATTGGCTTCTGTGCTACTTTTTGAATTGACCAAAAAACAAAAGAAGAAGAATGATTCCAATTGAAATTAAAACGTTAAGTAAATGCAAATGATGAAGTTTATTTTGGAAAAACAAAAACAAACAAAAATTGTCACTTAATTAGCATGTAAATAATGAGAGATCAAAGTTGGGTAATTTTCGGTCAGGACATTCAATTTGCAGCGTCTCCCTTGAGTTCGGACCGTGCGTCGATCATTCGGGGATTTAGTGCTGGCGGGGGAGTTGCGGGTGGCGTTGCGCGATTGCGCCGCCAGGCGGAGCGGACCGCAAGCTCGTCGCAGTGTTGGTAGACAGGTCGAATGTATCGCGTCGTCGTCGCGTCGTTCCGTCCACGCTTCCCGTAGGCACATGACGCGCACTGAGAAACGTGACCGAGTGACCCGGGGGCGCAACACGGCTTCCAACGGGCGCCACGAATTTGAATTTCCCGCCGCGTGCTTTGCGGCCAATTGGCAGCCAGTTACCCGCGTGTAATGTGCCAGTTGACATTCAATGGAGATGAGACTCGCTTAGATGGTGAGTCCACGGTGACGAACTCGTTCTCACCTGACAACAACCGGACTTTTGGATACTCTCAAGGTCGAGAAACTCTCAGGACTTGGAACCGAACTAAAAAAAAACAAACAAACAAACGAAGAGACGAAAACAGTGGACGGAGAAAAAATCAGAGAAATGTTTGAATCAGGAATTTGAACAATTTAGTTTGAGCGCTTCTTGAAAGGCAAAACTCAATTGAATCGCCAGCTCTGGATGCATGTTAATTTGTTAACGTAGCATTAGGATTCAGGGTCGACGTGTCGCATTCATACGGCGTTATTTATGCTATTAGACTAATATGACGAATCGATAACTTGGCGAAATGTTGCTGCGACACATTTCTCGGTTTCGTTTGGCGATGATACGGAATCGCTCGCGTGCCCCGGCGACCGAAAACGAGGCCCCCCTCCCCCTCCGCGAGTCTCCCCCCTCGACGAGGTTCACGCGACGAAACAAAAGCAGAGAAGAATTCGCGCGGCAAGATTGAGCGCGGCTGGCCTCGAAACGCGGTGATTAAGACAAACGGAAATGTGGGACGCGAATAATAGCGAACGAAGGCATCGGAAGCCTCCAGCTATCAGTTTTTCAGGCCTCCGCAGACCTGTTATTATAATGGCATAACAGCTGCTTTAGACTCTATATTGATTATTTTTTAGGATTTTCATTCCTTATATTTAGAACGACGCCGCGTACACTACCGGGAGTATTTTTAGGCTCGCCAGTGCTAAAAATTATAGTCGAAGCCCAACCGATGGCATATTCGCCTGTACCATCCATGAATAAAAACGCGATCAAACGCGCGACTAATTCACGAATTCGAAATTTCGGCGAATTTTAGATCGGTCCCCTCCGAATGGATTTTCAGCGATTAACAAAGTTGAAAACTTCTTTTGATATCCAGGAGTTTGCGTCGCGATTAAGACGTTGGAATAACAAACTTTACTCGGGATGTTATAAATAATACTGTTTATCTTGGAGATTATTTCGACGGGATAATTATAAAGTTGGTGAAAAGAATCGGGCGTGTGTTGGTGTCTTAAAAAGGTTGATCTTTGAAAAAAAAAACAAGAATTTCGAACGAGGTGCATTTATCACCGTCTGCGCGAAAATGCTGAAGTTGATTTTATGTAATACACTAAACGCAGTAATTGTACAGTGATAAGCGACGTTGAGTACAGTTTGCGTAATTATCCAATTAGGTCCGAGCAGTTTCAGGCTGTCTTTTTTTTTACCCGTCGGAACTCCGATGCACAGCGTATAGGCAAAGTGAAGTCTCTGAAGAACTTTACTTAAGACTCGGTATTCCTCAATCAGCTTAGCGGTCAGTATCAATCGACTGATGTCCATCCAATCGCGTTCTTCCTTTTGCAGCGTTTTGCACTTGGCGTTAATTCGACGTCCGTTCGTGTTTATTTGCATCGCTCCGATTAGACGTCCCAGGACAAGCTAATTGGTGTTGCGAAATTATAATGATTTTGTTGTCCCATCTGATAGCATGGGCTAATTGAATGTCTCTGTTTACACAGCCGACGTTTCGCTTGCATTTGTACACGCGTGCTAAATCGCCAGACACGGCCAAACAATCTCGACCCCAGTTTGTTTGTTTTTCAAATCAATTTTTTTTTTTTGTTTTTTTTCATTTATTTTCTCATCTCTTTTTTCGTTCTTGAATTAAAATCGTGAGATACTTTTCGTTAAAGATAATCCGTCTTCTTCTTGGGACACCAACTTGGAGCAATTTTCTCGTTCTGTTTTATCACAACCGTTCAATTTGCACGCCTGTGCAAAGTATGTGTTACAAGATTTCGCGACAAGTAAATACCGTTTGTAATTACCAGCTCGAACTGGGACAATTTAATTATGCGACTTTTCAACGTTCCCGAGCTTTGTGAATGAACGCGTCCGAGATAGTGTAAAACCGGTTGAAGGGCATCGGGGCTTGCATACATGAACGTCCAGGTTAACCGAATCGATAATAACCCTTGCAAAAAAATTAGCTGCATTCTTTTTCTTTCTTTCTTCATTTGTATTTCGATGATGTTGGAACAAAATAAATGGCGAGCTTTCGAATTGTGTGGTTCGTTATTGTTGCACTGGGGTGCAGTCAATTTTCTTAAGATGCCCGCGGTATTTGCTTCGGGGTGGATCGGGTTCGTGAAATTGTTGAGTTGCGTGATTACGCTAAGTATCTTTCGATCGAAGGATAGGCAGATCTTTTTGGAAACAAGTTTGTTATTCGGAAAATACTGTAATGATATAAAACAAGCAAGAAAAAGTAATGCAAGGTACAGAGGGGATTAATGATATAAGATATCAGTCGTTCGAATAAATAAAAGAAAATGGATTAAAGCAGAGGGAAATAATAACAGCGGTTGGATTTGAATTGGAAAATACTGTGGATGATCTAGTTTGTGTTTTCCATTTGGTGCTCTTCTGAGAGAGATATGAATTGTGAAATTAGACGTAATGAATAATGCGGTGCAGTCTCGGAAAAATCTGTAGCCTCATATCAAATAACAGGTCCACTCGACGTTTGCTTTTATTCAAGTGCTGTCTCGCCGTCCATATTTCATCGTGAAAGTGGCCTCTTCCCGTGACTGTATCCGTTCTGGCATTCCATTCAGCATCCGGCATTTCACGAGCTGTTTCATATTAGATCAAACAGATCATTTTTGACTCAATACGTCGCGAAACCAGAACGCGGGCCCGATGCCAGTTGCAAGTTCGAACATAAGAAATTGTAAGACTTTTGAGACTCACAATAGGACGACAATTGGCTGCGCTTCGTCAGGTGCCTCTCACACTCCCTAATGAGTCGTCGACCGGAAAATATCGCTTTTTTGCTCACAAAGGCTTTTATTTTAGAAACACTCGGACATTTTTATTGTTCTTTTAAATAATTGATTGGACGGATTTTACAATTTTCAATTAAATCGGAGTGTGGTTGTGAAATTTGTTTTCATGTTTTTTTTTTTTTTTTTTTCAGGGGCTTTTATCTGAAACAAGGGGAAAAGATGAAATGATAGTGAAGGAATGATAATTGCTTATCAGACATTCGACAAATGTTTCATTAGCTTTTGATCATTTTTGTTTCAATTAACTCAATTTGTATTTGCATTTTATTTTTGTAACAGAGCTTAATGGAACATTAACCCAAAACCTCGAAACTAATGTAATGAAAGTAATGAAACCAAGAAGAAGAAAAACGTACCGTACTCCTTTGGATTGAATTTAAATTTCATTATCTGTACTGCAACTAAAACTCATTACAGTATAATCTGCTTTTAATTTTTGCCGTTCTTTTTAAAAATCAAATTACACGACCCTTTACTTTTTTTTTCTTTTTAATATTAGGTGTAGAGCTACAAAATGAAGAACAAGGAAAAGAATAATAATTTTTACTTTTCAACTTTTTGCATTTCCAATTACATTTCAAACATTTGTAAAGAAAATAGCTCGAATTCCGAAACTTTGTAATACCTTTTTTTACCGGAACACGCTACGTTCAATTTTTTTAGTTCTTTTTTTTTTTTATTGCAAGCAGCCGCGACTGCGAGATTGAAATTGATACGAAGAATGTAAAAGTGATGGGAAAAAACGAGAAATTCGTTTGTGATAAAACGAGAATCATCCCCTGTCGCTGTCTCGCAGCTAATGCACGAGATGTCCCTGCCGATATAAATGTCAACTCCCAAGCGGGCTGTAAGACTTTTTGCGTCGCGATAAGATCAATCTTGAAATAAAGTGTCTATTCCATGAGAACCCCGAATAAAAATAAGCAATTATTTGAAAAAAGCGTAACTATCTTGATTGTTAAAACAGAGATAAAAAAAGAGGTATATAATTAAGAAAAATCCACTGTCCGTCAAACAAACGTGTTCGCGCTCTAAACGAACGTTTATTTTCAAACGCCAAGGGTTAATGAAAATTGTTACGAAAAAAGAAAAAAAAAGAAAAGAATTTACCATCAGTGTACGAACAGTGCGTGAAAGTTTTTATTTCATTATAAACACTCATTAGATTGCAAGCGTCAAGTCATTAATAACTTTCAGTTCTAGATTTTACGTGTATTATTTCAAAGCCGACGTCAGTTTTCATTCAAATCACTGTCTATTAAAATGTATGACATCAAAGTTTCCGATACAATTTTTGTATTTTATCTTTTTACTTTTGTCTGTGTTATGATGAAACTGCATAAAAAAACTTGAATGGAAGAATTGACGATTTTTGTTCTTCGTTTTCCACGTCGTATTTTTAAATTTTGAATTTTGCAATTGTTATCAAACAAGTAGGGCGATGATTGTTTGGATAGTTGAATTAAACAGAGGTGTTAGAGTTACCAGCATTGAATTTCACTGGGACGTGAATTCGGCGATGCACATTTCACGTTGTAGTCTCACAGCTCATGATTTATTGTGGTCGCTAAAACACGGTTCCTGAAACCGATTGCTCAGCCGGTAGTTTCCAAATTGATGGATAATAATGATTGTGCAATATTGCTTTGTAATTTTGATGTAAATAGTCTATCTTGCAGTTGACTAACTTCCACACTATATTAACTTCTGTTTCATAAAATAAACATTGATGATACTGTTGAAAACTATACCACCGATCAAACTATTTTAACAACAATCAACAATCATTCTGACACTTCGTGCTGTCGATTTTTTTTTGAAACGAAACTTTCAATATAAAATTTACAAATAAAAATAGCCGCATTATTATTCAAACTGATACATTTCTAAGCTCCAATATAATTTGTCAATTAAACGAAGGTCTTCATAATGATCGACTGTTAATGTCCTTGTATTAATATTACACAAACTTTATACCTCTCAGAGAGCATAAATAATGAGAAATTTAACGAATATTTTTCTTATAGAAAAAAAAAACAATGCTGAAAGTTGGATCGATAAACTTGGTATTTCAAACCGTACGGGTTAAGTATAATGTAATTTGACCAAACAATTCTTCAGAACTTGAGACTGTAATTATTATTTCTCAACAACTTTCGGGGCACGTAACTTGACGAACTAACAAATAAAATTTAAATAATTATTATTAACCATTCACGTGCGTTAAACGAACTAAACATAACTGATCGAAGTTTCGGACCCGAGCCACCGCAGTGAAATCAATAAATGTATGACTCGCGAAGGCTGATACCCGGAGAAGCTAAATAATCAGCGACCTTTCGAGCAAAGTGCGAGCCTTGAGGTAAGATCTGAAATATCGGCCCTACGGAGGAGTAATCGTAAATTGAACGCCGTGACACAAAATCGCCAAGTCGCGTCACGTTCGTTTGCCAGCTTTGCACATTATTCGACGCGGACGATTTCTCGACGTCATTTCGTGATGCCGAAGTTTCAACTCGACTTTGAATTACGGCTCGCCTTGAACTTGGGCCACGCAATACGAAATCATGGGTTCTTTACTAAATCCCCCGGAGTTTCTTGCTGGACTGTTCAAGGAGCCAGCTTAGACGGCTCATTTAGTCGCTGCCTTCGGTTCGACACGGTTCGCAGAAGTTTGTGCCAGGCTCGAACTTGACGTTACGAAAGAAATCACGTTTCTTAATACGAAGATAAATAATTTGGTTTGCAAGCTGTATGAAAAGCTTGCCACCTGAATCCAACATTTCTCTGAGACTTAATTCAACAACCCAATCAGCATTTAATGAATTGATTTCCATCACAGCGGCGACGGCAACACCGAAGACTCATAAATTATATTATTGAACGGAGCTCCCCAATGGATTTGGAAATAAATTAACTTGGAAAATGGCGTTCCACTTTTGGTCCACTCGACAATAAATAAGATCCCATATCGACGGTACACAAAGTTGCTCAAACACCACTCCAACGGAGTCGCATAGTTTTGGCGTGGATCAAGCTTAATCTCATTACTCGAGACGAAACAAAGGAGAAACATATTTATAGACTTCCATCAAGCGAACAAAAATGAAACTGAGATCCACTTTAAGAAAGTGAGGACAAAATACAAACTCAAAGGAACAAGGATACAGGTACAGGAACAAAGTAAAGTGATCAAAAGTTGAAGGCAAAATGATGGCAACAGGAAAATAGATGCCTGTGCACATGCAGACAGGATCGATATTGAAAGCCGAACGAGGCATTTATCCTAATAAACTGGCCGTTTAAATGGCCTAAATGAGCGATGCCGACGAGGTAGCACTAACCGGTAGTGACGAGGAGGGTTCCCAGGGTTGGTGGATCGAAGAGTTGGACGCCGAGGACGTTGTAGGGTCGCGCGAGTTCTGTGAACTGGCGCCTCACAGTGCAATGATCGCGGGGGCTGGTCGGCTCGACTCCCCCAGCCCCCAGGATATAAGACTACTGCATGATCTCGTCGAGGATCTCACGAAAGAACAAGAAGATGGTTCAAGACCTCGAGCAGAACAGGTGAGATTTGTCACCGAAGATATAACATCCAATACTGAATTGACGGTAATTTGAGTTCAACTTTTATATTTAGTTTTTAATATCACTCTGGGCCATTTGATTATTTAAACTTCTCTGCATTACCTGATCCAATTGTTTTTTTTTTTTTTTTTTTTTTTTACTTTTCAATCAAAGTTTATTTTTAGATTTTCTCTTTCGTTTTAGTAGCTGCTCTCGAAAGTTTGAAGTCTTAAATTTTATTTGTTATACTTACTTAGATTTTTTTTTCTCACACCGTCTTTCACTGTTGATATAATGTCAAAAAGAAGTATAATCTATTCGGATATATTTCCCGATGCGATTTCAAATACAAAAACTGTGGGAATATGCTCAGGGCAAAAACATCAAGTTTGCTTGAAAGTTTGTCACTTTTGGCCGTTCATAGAATACAGTTATTTGTTATAGCCTAGGGAGTTTGCCATTGTGCGATACAGTGTTCATGAAATTATTTTATAATGGAAAATAGAATACCAAACTTTTGATGTTTCGTTAAGGCAAATATTTTACTTTTGGATTTTCCCATTGTGAGACAATAAGTCATAGCCCGTTTATGTCCTCGATGATTGTAATCTATCCAAACGAACATTAATCATACACAAATTATGCTGACCTAGTTTAAAATCTTTTGTTCGAAAATTATTATTGATTTGAATTTTTGTTATTTTTATTTTCAAAGGTTGTTCAACTTTGATATTAACAGGGTGTATTTTGAGGCAAATGTATTATTGAGGTGTAATCTAAATTTTACTCCAGCGTAAGCGTAACAAAAGCACAGCTGTGATGATGTTTTATTCTAATGAGAATTTCGATCGAACTGTGGGGAAGTTCTGTTGAACTCCATTGCTGGTACAATCCGGAGACATGTCGACTAATTTTGCAAGTTAAATTTTAGATTCCATTGATACATATTAATTACCCCTGGGATTTCCTTCGACGTGTTTGGATATATTTCAAACTTTGTTCATTTTATATCTATATAACGGTTAAATAAGAAGTGAACGTTTTTGAGATGAATTCATGAGCTTGTAAACTGTATCAGTGAATTAAAAAGAAGGTCGCAGATTTTATCGAACAAAAAGTTTTACATTGAATAAATCCCTATGCGACGTCATAATCTTAATTTAATGATTAACGTTCAGCTTGTCACTTCTTTACTGTAGGTTCGAAACTTTGGTAATTTAGTTAGACCATTTGGAAGCAGTTCAAATTCGCTTTTTCCACGTTCCGAGCTTGTTATAACTCGAATGAAAAAAGGCCAAATTTATGACAAGTATGCAGCTGCAGCATTCGGCACAATGTATACAGCGAGTACACGACAATGACAAGCTGTCGACATCCTACGAAGAAATTGAATAATTCCTCTTGTACCCTCGTGTCCGACTTGACCTCTGCACTCTTGACCAGATTCCAATTCCAACAAAAAAAGTTTCTAGAACATCCGTAATTTGAAAAATAATTATCGATTGTCCTGGAATTCCTACTTTGCATGATTCTATTAAGGGTTCAGAATTTTCTGAGAAAAACTTTTGGTCGTTTCACATTACTTAGCTTTATTAATTTCAGCCAATTATGAAGTCGTTAATAAGTGCCGACGACGGTTATTGCCCCTTTTTTCTTCCTCACTAACTAAACTACAATCTTGTTCAATAACTTTCATTATCAGTTAAATTGAAGCGATATAAAAAAGTTTGCAACGAATTACAAGTTCATTTTCTATGCGCTATATATTAGCTATATATTAGCTATATATTAGCTATATATTAGCTATATATTAGGTCTTCTTAATTTAATTTATTTCATTTATAATGACTTTGTTGCAAAATTCATTTGAAAATGATATTTCTTTTATGTTGTCATCATACGTAATTATTTCACCAATTTATACTAGCTGATTTGATTTCATCATAATTAGCGTTTGTAATTAATGTGGTATGGAAACAATTGCCGATACCAGCACTAGTTTCAGGAAACAATTACAAACACTTTGTTTTCAAATTCTGAGCATCCTATTTGTGGTTAAAATCTTTCGTTCATTAAACCGTACAAAATTTGATTGTAAATTCAAATAATAGTGAAAAACATAATAAAAACAATTGAATATTGGAACAATCTCATAATTTCTATTTGACACCTTGTGGTATAAAATTTTGTACACCGTTCTTTTAATTTAATTAAAACAGTGTCCCGGGCAGTTCACATTATCAACTTTGCAAAGTATAATCCAGTTATGCATCTTCTATAGTACAATTTGTGTCAAAATGGTTATTAATTAACATAATTTTCTCAAGTAAAATAATCTTTGGAAAATGATCGCTTTCTTAAAATAATGATTGAAAGTTTTTTCGTGGTAAACTTTTGAAGACATCATTATAAAAATATATAAGAATCAATTAAAGTAGCTTATTTTTATTACGCACACGTTGTTTGTTGATTCTAGGAATATATGATTCCGGCCGAATTAATTTATCAAAGCAGACTTTTTTGCTACGAATATTATCGTATGCGCAGAAGCCTTGAACGATATTCAGGGCTTTTTTTAATGACATTCTCAACAATTACGTTGTTTCACGTTATGTGCAGTCACGTTATTTGCTTTGAGTTAATTATTATGTTGCTTTTTTTGTTTTAACGTCAATGATATATTTTTTAAGTGAAAAAAATTGTATTAATACATTTCTTTTTGATTTGGATTTTTTTTTTGTTTTTTTGTTTTTTTTTGAAATTCTGAACTTTTTTCAATTACTTTAGATTGACTGGTGTTATTCTAAAACGGAAATTCAATCACATTTTTCGTGTGAGGTTGTTACAAAGAATGATGGATCGCAAAAGTAATTTTTCCTTTCCATCCTCCGGAAAGTCAGTAATTACATTAAGAATACATTAAGTTCAACAAAAAGCTATAGATGAATTCGATATGTACTATTTCCACCATTCGTTATAACAACTGTCCCTTTTTTTATACAGTGCAAGTGAATTTTTCTTTCACTTCAGTTTTAATTACACCCCAGAATGTATGATATCTTAGCAAGGAACAAAAAAGAAGTAATAAATTAAAAAATAAAGAGAAAGTTTAATTTCGTTAATCAATTCCAGTGCATTAAATATTTATCATTCCGGCATCCAGGTCGATAAGTCACGATCGTCATTCAAAAGAAAATTCATTTACCGACGACAAAGTCGGAGAAAAAAGTGTTTTGCCGACGTTCGATAAAATTGTTTAACATAAAGAAAGATTCAATGCTCACAACCGATAAAATGAAACTTAAATACCGTCTTTCGAAAAGGGAGTTTATAAAACTGTTCAACAGCAAATTGATAATTAAACACAGTCTCGTTAAATGACGGACTATAAATATATCAACTATAAGCGTGCTATAAATACCCGCTAAACTCGTAAACCCATCGTCAATAAAATTATAAAAGCACTCTCTGAATAAATAGCACAATGCACCCCGCGACACATCTCTTCGAGCGAATGAAAGCCGAAAGTATTAGACGCGGGAGCGAGGAGCCCATACGAAACGGCACGTAAAACTCATTGTAAAAAATCACAAAGATTGTGGAGTCGCCTCATCGAGAGAAAAATGTTGCACGAGAGCAAAAAACTCAAATACAAAAAAGAAAGGGAAAAAAATAACGATAGGAAAATGAATGCGGGACGAGGCGAGAGAGAGAGAGAGAGAGGGCCAGTGAGTGAGAGAGACGGAGCCAAGATAAACACAGGCCGGAGCGCCGGTGCTGGATCGCGCCTGAGTGGCTTCAATCCGTCTAGCGTGGTGGCGTGCATGCGCACATGCCGGTGGCGCTGCGCTATCTCGCAGCCTCGTTGGCTGTTGCGAGAATCGCGAATCAATAAGCGCAGGTGGGTCGGGTCGCAGCGACGTGGTACGAACGCACCGAATGCGCGCGACGAGGCGCACAACAAGGCGCTGCACTCTCTAAAGCGATCAGCGAGAGAGGAGCCGCGGAGATGTGACTCGCATGTCAGCCCCGGAAAGTCGACAGAGTGCGGGAAAAATAGTGCTTACAGAAAATAGTGATTTTAATTTGTCAACAAGTTTTCTCCCGTTTTCGTTTATTCTCGTCGCATTGAATGCGAGTGGTGTTGAATGTTCCGAACCATGGGGTTGTTATGGTGAAATTGTACAGGTTCGCTTTTCGATGAGTAAAACTTTGTAAAAGTTATGGAAATTGTTACACCGGTGACGGTTTTTATGGGACGGATGGAGGGAGCAGGGAAGCGGTTGTTGAGCGAGTATTGAGTGTCCAGGCAGGAAGTGGACTGTGTCAACGTGTCATCGATTGTGAGCATTCGTCTTTTTATGGCGTTGACGTACGAGGGTAACGAAATGGGCCCGAGAATCCGGACCGAGCGACGACAAACGCACACATTTAGACTGCAAGCTAGAGTTTAATTCACCTGAGGTTACCGCCGAAAAATCCATCCACTAGCCAATCGTAAGGCGCATGAACTTTTCGTACTGAGTTCAACAAGTTCGATGAACCGCGCGGCTGTGTAAGCGCACAAGAAGCCAAACCCAATGGTCGTTCACTATGAGCTCTTCCCGGGTGCGGAAGCGGCTCACCGATGCTAATGACTGTCGATAGTATGTCCTAGCGGAGGGGCGCACGTGTGTCGTCAAGATTCAGCTGTTTGGAAACGCCGAGCGGTCCAAGACGCAACCGGAAGCCCTGTCGAGCGAGGAAATAGCCCTGGCGGCTCGCGATTCCGGTCCGCTGGGCCGATTGCCGCCGCCAGTGGTCATCCGCAGGAAGCAAATTGTTCCTAAGACTGCCAGCAAACTGAACACCGATTTGTACGCTGGCAAATCCGATCTTCGAGACGTCTTTGAAACGGAGGACCCAGAATCGTCATTGAGCAGCGATACTCACGAGTCGAAAAAGGGAGAACCAGTCCAGCGGTTGGTCAAATCGATCTCGTCCAACGGAAAAGCCCCTGCTCAGCACGATCAGGAAACAACTTCCTCCAGCTTTTCATACGACAAGGAAGACTGGTCCTGGAAACAGGACCCTCTTAATCGAGTGAGCGGCAGCCTGTCTTCCGAATTTCCAGAAGAGAGCGAGGACGTTTCGAGCGAAGAGAGAGATACCCTGATAGACAGGTCGACCTCGAGCGTGCGCAGAAACAGATTGCCCAAACTCACAGCGTCCGGGTCCTCCTCATCTTCGACGTCCTGCGACAAGTTAACCAAGTCGAAGAAATCAAAGAACCCATGCTCCGAGGTGAGAAAAAGCACCTCGCACACCCCCACAGGCCTCTCCCTCGGCAAACGCATCTCCGGCTGGGGTAGAGAGGGCAAGGATCTACTGGTCAAGTCCGTGTCTTCAGCCAACACGCTCGCTCCTACAACGATGACGTGCATCAAGTCCCCAAGAGCGATGTCGGAGCATCTCCTGGGGCAGTTTGAGACCCCCACCGTATTGGGGGCACTCAGAGTCAAAGGTGGCTCACTCAAAGACAACGACAGAAACGATCGTAGCCAGGAGATTACCAAGCAGAGATGGAGCAGTGTACGGGTTAAGGGTGGCAGCACCAAGAGCCTGCTTCTAGAAAACGGCGGACCCAATGCGGCCCAAGTCAAGGGCAATGTTCGCAAAGAGGTACTGTATCTTTTTATGAACCACGTTGTGGTTTAAAGACCATAAAAATTTAATTGCGTTTGATCTGCGAATGGAATTTCTAGCTTGACTGTTGTTGGTTTCCCATGAGATTCGTAAATGAGTTGGAATCGATTTTTGCAACAATCGTTAGCCTTTTCTCGAATTGTGATATTAGTTTTGGATGTTGGTTCAAGTTTTGAATTCAACATTCTCAATTTCGTTCGAATAAAACTTTCGAGTTTTGTGCAAATATTATGGTACCGGTTTTTCTTTTTGGTGAATTTCAGAGATAATACCAGAGTAGCGCATTTTTGTTATTCAGTACGCGGTTGAATCCGCTAGTGAAGAAAAGCATTCGCAACATTTTAAATCAATTCCAAAGATTGTGCAAATATTTGCGATGCCGAATTATTGCTCTTATACAAATAACTCAATATGTTTTCTTATTATGTTACATTGCTCATTTCATTCATCTGGAAATGTTGATTAAATAGTATACAGTTTCGTATACGGTCTTTGTAAAGTGTAATGAAGTAAAAAACATCTTTTGTTTTTCAACTACTCTGTTTCGTAAATGGAACATCCTTTACCCCGATAACCTATTTATGTTTTATCGTGAGTTTCAATTAAAATTTTAAATTCTGAACGAAAATAATGTTTGCAGTTTCATTTTTTCGTTTTTATCATGCAAGTATTATTTACAGTAAATGGAAAACGCAATTAGCCTCGGTAAATGTCGTTAGCCTTTGAATGTTTTAATCTAATTCAGCAAGTTAGATAGTAATTTAAAAATTACTTTAATTTAATTGCAACAAGATTGAGAGGACGGTTATTGTTCAAATTGTAAATAAATGTAAGTGTGCTTACATTGAATTTTCGCTCATAAGTTTCGGATATTAAAGACTGAAGTTCTGCTTGCAGAGCGAAATGGACTCTAAATAAAGTATCACGTACAATAACGTTTATCTGAGAGTAGTGAATTGTCCCAGGTCAGACAATTTGAACTGCGTGTTGTTAACAAGTTTTTTTTTTCATCAAATCGAATGCCTTTATTAATTATCTTAAATTTATTTGAACTGCAAATAGAAATTCCCCGTCTGGTTGAACATTTATCTTGGTGCGAATGGAACATTTTTAGATACTCTCGTTATGGTCTTGTGACCAATGGTCGTAGACAGTGTTCTATTTTGAAATTTATGAAGCTGTGTTTTCGTCGCTTCAGTACTTGCGCAGATTATCTCGTTACGAGTATTGTTCTTCCCGACAACTTCGTCGGGATTACTATTTGTTTTATTGTAACAAAATTCCATTGAATGTTAGTTGAAAAAGAAACGCGCAACAATCTGATAATATGTTGATGATGAAAAGTTATTTAAATCGCGATGATTCTTTTTACTCCAGGATAATTTACGCGAGAATAATATTTCTTCAAAAAAGTAGGCAACGGAAAAAAATAAGTAATAAATTCAAAGATTTATGTATGTCTTTAGACACGTGACTGTTGTGCGAAATATTTTTGAAAGCTTGTCATTTGTAAACAGTGATGGTTTCTAGTATGTTTGACCCTATATTCGGGTTTGATTATAAATTGAAAATTACATTCAATCTGATATAAATAGAAAGGAAGATACAGCATGTAATACTAAAAATTAATTTACACAACTATTACAGACAAAATGAAAATACATTTTCAGAGGGAGTCTTTTTTCTGTCGAATCTAATATACTTTAAAATACATCATATAATGTATATGATGTATGAATTGAACACACTTGCATACATACGTTATAAATATTTTATGTAAACTCAACATGCTTTACTTGAAATAAGCTTACTATTGTCATTGATTTGAAAAATGTATGTTCAAAAAAATAATGGAACATGAAACCCATTTAAGCGTTACACATTGCAAAAGGTCACGCAAATTGTGAAAAATACGTGATATTGTTGAAGAAACATTGCATAGATGAAAAATTCGAATTCGTGAAACTTTAGATCATCGTGCAAAATGGTCTTAACCAAAAAGCTCATGCTAAACAAATGCCAAGGCTTTATCGTATTAAGACTAAGCTTAAAATTTCAACGTGGATAATCATGTTGACATTTTTCACAAATAATGATTCCTACGACCAAAAAACGCACGAACCAGGCAAATCAAAGAACATCCCCCAAATTTGTTTTTCGAAGAAATATTATTCAAATAATATAATAAAAAAGTTTTTCAAAGTTAAAAGATTTAGATTATTTGATTAAATAAATCTTATTCATTTTTATTCTTACTGATTCATTGTTCGTCCTATGTTTCAAAGGAAATCGAATAGTAATGACAGAAAAGTCTTCTAATAGAATTGTAACAAAAGCATAAAATTGTCTTCCAATACAAAACATTTTTTTTATCCTTCATAGGATGCGATCTACTTCTGTCATCTTGTTACTAACTCATTAAGTATCATAAAAGGGGTGCAAAAAGAATCGCTTTCACTTTGTAATAGGAATTATTTATATATCATACAATGACAGACTAATGTTATCTTCTCCATTTTTCAGTTTTGCCTATTCCAGAAATAGAAGCTTTTCAATTCTATTGAATATTAAACTTATCCTTAACTAAAATGTAGTTTTTCAATTATTCGAAAACAAAAATAAATATCAAAAACAAACCCAATCAGGATTTAAACTAAAAATATATATTCAATCAAAAGAACATGCTTTTTGATCTTTTAATCGGATGTGTTATCAAGTTCATTAAAATATTTGGATGTTTTAATCACCTTATGCAATCATTCTTTGACAACACATGGTAGATTTAATTTTTGTTTGCATAGAATAAATCTTTAAAAATGTTTTCTATTCGAAAACAGAGATCGTCATAAAAAAATCATTCAAATATTTATATTCTCAATTAAACCCAAATATTTTTTTTAGCCTTTTTTTTCTGTTTACAAGTTTATCAGTTTTATCTGAACGTCGCATCGAAAGAAAGCAAACAGATGTCACGAGCACTATTGGAGCCGATCATGTAAAACCATTCGTCGAACGATCACAAAATATTGACGAGGGTTGCCCGTTTATCATTCGTCCAAATGTATATTGAATTTGCTCGACAATTGTCACAGCGTCGCAAACACACGCAATCGACGCTCAAGGAAAATAATTTTTGTTTTGAAATGAAGAACAAATACATCGATCCGAAATCAATAGGTTCCACAAACTACGTAGCCTTGACATAGCGTCCCTCCAAAGCATTATCTCATCTATTCTGTATGAACAATATAGTTGTGAAATCAATTTGAGATGTTATTAAGAAAAAGATGAAGGAAATTTGTGTATCGTTTTCAATTGAAATAATCGATTTTGATTGAAGGAACTCACGCAGCAAAAAAGATATAATAAAAAAAAAGTTGAAAGTCAAATGTAATTGAGATTCCAATTTAAAAATAGTTTCCTAATTTGTACATTTTTTGCAAACTATCTGAATTAATCGGGAATGAAAAGTTTTGAAATTCTTCAAGTACTATGAATAAAGTAATGAAAAATGTAAATTGAAAAATCTTCAGATTAAAGCTTCCAATTTAAATTCATTTACTTATGGAAAAACGGGTTGACAATATTTTTTACTTAGCCTTAAAACTACGGAATTTTATTTCAGAAAAGACATATCGATTTTGGTCGTGATGAGAATTTTAAAAGTTAAGTCACGTTTGAAGAATCACTTGAAGGGTATTAATGGTGAAATGTGAACTCTGTTTTTTTTAAACAAAAAGATTTTTTTAGATGCAAAGGATTTTTTCTCATTGAATGAATTGGTAAACGTAGAATAAAATCTGATGGAAAAAGTATTCATCTGTAGATAGAAAGTTCATTTTTTTTACGTTAATAAAAGTATCTTCAGAATTATAACAAAGCGAAATATCAAACTCATTTAGAAGAAAGTACATTTATTTGATAAAATGCAGTAAGCGTCGTCAGTTGAAATTCATAATGCGTTTTTACCCATTCTGTAATTTATAACATGAAATTGTTGAAAGATGCGGCTATCTTATTGATTATTTTGCACTTTATTTTGGCACCGTTTAGACTTCACATATTATTTTATTTTTGCTAAATTTAACTTTTACATTTCAGTGCAATCAAATTGTCAATCGCATCATTTGTCAGTAGAACTTCTGTATATTTTTAGTTCGTAAAATTGATTTTTGAAAAAAAAAAGAGACTAATCAATAGTTTTTTGCAGCAATGTTTATTAACTTGAACATTTATTTTATAACATTACATTTCTTAGTGTTACAAATTTTTACTGATAAAAACAAATTGGTTATGTAGTAGCAAAGTCATGCAAACTCAAGAGTTAACTAGATCATTGAAACTAGTACTATACACGCTCTCCTTAAGTGAAAGTAAAATCTACATTTTTCTATAGCATGCATAGATTATCATACTTAATCGAAACACTCAGCAGTCTTTGAGCGTTGAATCAATCGGTATAATTGGAGACAATAACTTC
This sequence comes from Trissolcus basalis, assembly GCA_025266255.1. Lineage (NCBI taxonomy): Eukaryota > Metazoa > Arthropoda > Insecta > Hymenoptera > Scelionidae > Trissolcus > Trissolcus basalis. The sequence continues at coordinate 51,036 of JAAMPD010000116.1, forward strand.
CCTCGTTGTTTCAAAGTGGTATCGTCGATGCATGCGCATTTTTATCCCAAAAATGTCACACGACTATTCTCATTGATTCCTCGGATTCTCAATAGCTTCTGCACGTCTATTTCGGGTAAACCGCAATGTGTGATCTATTCCGAAGTTTTATACTGTCGGTTACAAAAACGTACGACACTGCAACTTTTGACCCTTTTGCGTTGAAGATAAACGAAAATTGATATATAACAAATATTTATGACTCTAAGCTACAGAGCCCTCGATAACGTTTTGTGAATTGTCGATCGCATTTGTGCCTTTCTGATGTGCGACACTTTTTGCACCAATAAATTGGAAGTGCCACTTAATGGAACGTTTTCAATAAACGAGCGAAGTAAATTTGTCAGAATAAAATGATTCCGTTCAACCGAATTAATTAGTATTTAATGTGCAATACAATTTTCCCTTTGGGCGTTTTATATTTTAATGAATCGTTATTTAAACTTTTATTGAATTTATTATCCGTTTCTAGATCGTGATTTTTTTTTTTAATATTCGAAGAGTTTTCATTTTGACTTGGTTTCGAAATGTTATTTTAAGGATATAAAAATTCAACTTTCAAGCTGGAGTTTATTTAAAATTTAAACTTGTGAGATTGTGCAACATTTTTGTTGTCTTTAAATCAAAAAATGAGGTTAAAAGTTTGACGTCATTGATACATTTCAATTGTAATAAATTCGTTTGTTCGATTTATTCTTTCTCTTTTGATAACAAACAAATGAGAGAGTAAATGAGTATAAACAAATGACTTCTTCTTTTTCACACACTTTTCCACACAATTGATTAACCTTCGTCTAAAATTGCAATAAACTGGTTTTCCCGTTGAAGAACGATTCCATAAATCCTCCGTAAAACATGTAGTACACCCGTGATTTATGGAAAAAGATCAAACAATGTTGTATTTTCTTTTGCTCAAAAGACTCATTCTGTAACCTCGTTTTTTATGATTTTTCTATATAGGATCTTTTTTTTTTTCTTGACATTTTTTTCCTCGACAAATGCAACGCAGCATGGCTTTTTTCACTTTGAAAAAGTATATATATTTGTCCTTAAGTCTAACACCACGGGGCACTCTCGTGATCAATATATGTGTGCAGCACTTTAATTCGTAGAATAATTCAAAAATAACCTGAACTCCAATATTTGTGCTTACACTGTGCGCCATATTGTTTCAATTATGCACGAACAATTGTTGCGCCTGAGTTATCACAGATATGTGCGGAGGAATATTTCCGGCTAAATGAGAGCGTGAATTTGCAAAAGCGAACTTCTCGATCGACTCTGACTAGATTAAACCGGAAAAAAATAATTCCTCAGTAACAGAAATAAGACATAAATTTTGCAGAAGCGCTCTAGCAATCTTGCACAACTCCACAAAATTTATTAATTACATTTCAAATAATTCGATCAATTATTATTATTCGAGCTAAGAGATTCAACAAAATCAATGACGGGATTCTAGGGAATGCAACACAATTACAATCAGAGATTCTAATATAATAGTCGGTAACGTAGATTCAGTACTTAATTGAAAGCAGACAAATTTTATTGCTCCAAATTATGCCTTAAGAATGTCGAAGACAGAAATCCTCAAATTAACTTAGAAATTCTAACTGATTACGCATTTGTAAGAACCCGCGTAAGATAATAGATCCTTTTTTTCCTCGCAATTTGAATGCTGAATAATTCATAAACAATTTTCTCTGGAGATCGTTTGAATTTTCTTTAAGTAGTTATTCTGTACTCAATTGAAATTTTATCAACACAGACCTTCTCATATCGGTGCCCATCGAATTCCATCTTCATGTAATAAAAAATCTCATTTCATTACCAATAATTGAATAAAATACCATCGCAGCATTATATTACTGTATAATTGAGAAATGAACGAAATAAAAATCAATAGTCTCGTTCATATTTGAAATTGTCAGTATATTTTCGACACAGATATGGACTGTTGTTCTATATTACAAATAGATTAATAATTTTGTCGTGATTGAAATTATTCAGACGATTAACGTTCTGTTCGGAATAATCCGAAGGTGTTTATTACAGCTAATGTGTATTGTGCTGCCATTTGTGAACTTTTATTTGCATCTGAGCGTTTTTATGGCTACCTTTGAGTGCATTTATAAATTACTTCTTGTTTCATGGTTTGATCACAATCAGCTATAAACGAACAAGTTCAAGTTTATTTATTATCCTAATTACTCTGTCGATATTGTAGCGAACATTTCCACCAACGTTTATATCGAAAAACCAACCGATCATTTTATTTACTCGGCCTCAATCGTAGTTACAGGTTGAAAGTGAATTTTTAACAAACTAACCTAAAATACACGTAGGAAATAAATCAGAATCACCTATTTCTAACTCGGGTCCTAATTTTGCTGGCATAATAGAAGTTTTCTCATCATCAACTTCACGTATCTGAACGCACACAAATAAATTCGGTACGATTCTAATTACTTGGAAACCGTCAGCCATCTATCATGCAAAGAGATTTGTAAAAATATATCTATTCGAATTAGTCGTATTATTGGAAAATTTGATCTTAAAATATTTTTTTAATTTAAGATTAAATTAATGTTTGCTATATAATTATGCTCGACATAATTCAAAATTTTATTTTATTAAAACACAAATATTGTAATAAATAAATTTTAAATATAATATTTATAAACTTTTGGTCTCTACATTACCAAAAAAAAAAGGATTTTCTAATTAAAACTTTTTATCCCTTTAATGCAAAAACCGTTGTGGGATATTACGGAAAACCAAAATTTTTGGTAACACAAAACAAATCCCTCTCAAATTCAGCTCCAGAGAAGCCATGAAAAAATAATGTTCGAGAGTGTAAGAAAAGTAACACACTCTCTGAATCTGACGTCGCATCACACGATTTTAGGTCAGTTGTTATGGTGGACGCGGGGCAAAGACCGAAATGGTTTCGCGCCACTTGACAAAGTCATGCCTGCATTTTAAATGTTTCTGGCCGGTGACAAGAGAAGTAGGATTAATTATTTATAAGCGACAACCACACTGAAAGCGGACTTCAAAAACTATTCCTGGCGGAAGTCATTAATTTGATCCCGAAGAAATAAATTAAATCCAAAATCCCGAGGAAAAATCGTTAGCAAAAATATTTAAAGAAAAATGGAACAGACTTGATGAAAAACATCCAATCTTAAGACCAAAATATTGATTTATTTCAATGGTCCAATTCGAGCGATAGAATGAAGTAAACAAAAATATTGGAACGTATGTTTGAAATAGGGTATGTTTCAATAATGTCGATTTTAGTGACAGGTGGAATTGTAATAAAAAGGGCTGTTTCCTTGGACTGGACTTTATTTCGTGTCGAAGGAAAGCTGCGTGTTTATGAGTTCCAGGTACGGATCGAACGAATTACGGGGTACAATCCTGAACGTCTCCTTCGGACAATTCTACTTTACGAGGCGCGAAAATGTAAAGATCTTTATCGTTCGACCTGGTTAAGCGTTCCGAAAGAATGTAGTTTGAATTACGAATGTAATTCTCCTCTTTTGCAAGCAATTTAAATAAATTTTTCATTAACTTGTATCAGAAACGCAACAACTTTTGCAACAAATTGCAATTTCATCTAAACTTGAAAAAGTCATGAATATTCGATCGGTGTATTGATATTATTTTATAAATTGTTCCATATAAAAACAGCATTCTATTTTCGGAATAAACAGGTTTATTAAATTTTTTTTCCACTCGCCAATCAGCGCCATCTGGAAGATAAACAGAAAATGAGGACACAAACAAGTGCAATGTTTATCTGCATCGCAACCAGATGCAAGTCAATCGGTGGGATATATTTTAATTTATTATACCCCAAATTTTTTTTCACTCCAATCAAATTACTTGTGTGTGGAATTAATACAGATTCATGCAGGTGACTTGTTTTGTTTAGGCATATGATTCAAAATTCATGCGAGCAATTTTGAATCGCTAATTTTTTTTTCTCATTATTTCTTATTCGAAAGACTTGTACGCGTTCGCTCTAATCGCATCGGTTACACGTCCTAATTGTTCTGAACAATGACAACATACTAAAGCACATTTGTCTGACTAAAACATCGCCATCACATAATAGCGAAATAATGCACGACAAACTTTCCACGCTTGTCAACGAAATTCACTTTGACTGAAATTCACGATTTAACGAATTTACCCACAAACTTTCGAATTATTATTCATATTCGCCAATATTTTCGCCGTATTCGTATAAGAAAATCAATTTTCATCGTTGCGATATAAAAATAGATTTTAACTCACATCTACGATTTTTATAAGTCGAGCGATTGAATTTTCAGTAGTATAACATTACTTTCGCGAGACAGCAGTCAGATGTTGCCCACAATATGTATTTCATAAAATTTGCAAAATTTCGTTATATTTGGATTTTTCTAGTTATACTCAAACGTTTTTGTTTTTTTTTTCTTCCAGAAAATGCATAATATTAGGTCAAAATGTATACGTGTAATGCTCATTCCATCTTTGAATAAGACACAAAAATGTTCTCCAATGTCGGTTGAATTGTCATTTTTCGAATTCATTCAAACATACTTTTACCTGATTTGTCGGTTTTCATTCATTGCTAAACCAGCTTGTGATGTTTTGCATTATGACAAAAGTTTTAATACACTAAGAAACACGTAATACATTGTAAAACTTTTGCAATAGAATTATTGTCGGATTTCCGCGACAATTCGCATGTAAAAACATATTCAAACGTTAGAGCGACGATTTTTTAATAAACTCAACGAGATTTTTAATTAAAAACAGAACTTCATTATGGAAACTCAAACTTTATACAATATTTCCATCTGTGAGATTACTTGTAATCATGTTGATGAAAAAAATTCGTTTATCCGTCAGAATAAATTTCTCGGTGTGAAATACCGCGACGAAAGCCTTGACAAACTTGAAAATACAAACTTTTTTTTTCTGTCTTGGAGTCACCTGTTAAAAACTCTTGAATCATGCAATCGTAAATAATATTTAGTCTTGTAAAGAAACAAAAGTAAAAAATTTATAGTTGTGCCACTATATTCATATGCTAATATAAAAAGGGAGATGATCGATTGGGAGAGGCAAGAAAGTGAAAATTTTATGACGCTCGTGATATATTTAACTTTTTATCCAAGATCAAAAAATTTTTAACGTTATTAAATAACAAAATGCACTTATAATATGAAATTGCAATTAAAAAACTGTTTCTTATGCAAAAATAAAGTTGTTTACATCAAAGGGTATTAAATTCAACAGAAAATACATAAGCAAGTCGACTGAAAAACATCCACAGAGAAGTAAAGCGTCTGAGCCAGTATAATGTTTAAAAATACAAACTTGAGAAACGATTTTATATTGCGTCTGCATATCGACGCATAATACGATCCAGGCCGAGGTTCATTCAGCCAATTGGATTCACTTGCACATCAAAAAGAAATCGGGGAAAAAAGCTTGGACACAAAACTTACAAGAAGTCAGATTCTTAGGCATTCAAATGTGTTTCGCTCTATTTCTGAATAACTCCAATCTTAATTCACTTCACAAGCTATTTGATCACGATGGTCTGGCTGTTTAATCACGTGACAACAATTTCCTGCAAGGTAAAAAAGAAAATATGATTCCCATCGAACAAGAACAAATTCCGGTGTACAGGCTTTTGACTTTAATTATTCAAACAATACAAAATTTGCAATTTTACTTAAAACGTGACGTGGTAGGTAAATGAATGATTTAATCGTGCATTCAAATTGAGTGCATACATAAATGAAAGATATATAAACATTCTATCGGCGTTCAACATCAAAACTCAATTAATAATTTAGGATCCATTTTAATATCAAATATCGAAATGCTTGTTTTAAATTTCACCTACTTTTTGAAAGTCAATAATAATGATGAATTAATAACCGTAGGACATTAATCTCATAATTATCACAAGCATTTGGGGATTTATTTTTCACGTCTGGCTCTCGCATTTACGCGGGAGCCGAATAAACCTTTTGAAATTTTGTCGGAGAGAGATCAGCGTATGATAAAAAGAGACAAGGGAAACGCGCTGCCTCTGGCCACGCGTACCAAAGCTTTGCGTTCTTAGTTTTGCCTCGCGTGTGGGACCGCGCACTTCTTCTTGCGCTATATATACATATATGATTATATATAGTCAAAATATGCGTACACATTCTTTGTCAAATGTTCTGCGACAAAATCGCGCATTCACGTCTTTGACAAATTTCAGCTATGTTTGTGGGTTAACGACTTGTTAGTGATAAAGTTTATCTCTACCGTCTCGAGTGGCTGCTTAATATTGTGTTGAAAATGTTGACGAAAATATATTTTCCCCTCCCTTCGTCAGTCTTTTTGAAATACGAAATTTCAAAAATTTATTACATCATAAACAATAAAATATAAGTGCGTATCGAAACTAAATAGTGAATCAAATGAAATTAAAAATAATAAAAATTAATTTGTTAAGAACGAATTATTTCAAATTAGTGTGATGAAAAAAATAACGTCTTTAATAAATGAAAATTGTTTATTCAGTCCTTCGAGCCGGTTCATCGGAATCAAATCTACGGTACCTAAATTTAAACTACTATACTATTTACTCTGACTAAGTTTCCACTCAGAATTCATATGAATCAGCGTTAATTTTAAAACCCCGTGGCAAAAGAAAGTCGACCATTTGAAATGAAAATGGAAATGCAGTTTTCGCACGTCAACACGGTCCACCAATTTTCACCCAAGATTCGCGCTCACAGCAGCCACTCGACTGGCGCGTTAGTGATACTCAAACTCGATAACCTATTTTACACTAAAGTGGTTGAAAACTAGAGTCGCCCGCTGAACATATGTTTAACCATTTTTTTTTGTGGTTCTCCCAGGGGTGTAAGTTCTGATGAAGAATGACTTTTGAGTTTGTCATCAAAATGTCAGCAGCAATCGTGCGTCCATATTTGGGAAAAGGCAACCGATCATTCGGCTCGACTTTATCGACGGTAATTCAGCTGTTTGTGCTCACTCGTGTGATATTCTAAATCTTCTCAATCAGCGAACAAATTACACACTCTGACACGATTAATTGAACGTTGAAATTAGCTGTTGCTGCGTATTCAATGAGACATGATCAAACAGAATAATCAAAATACACTCATCTTTCCCCCTACATATCATTATTCAACAAATAATTAAATCAATTAAATACGTTTCTGAAAGATGATATTTACAATAATTTCAATTTTTAAATTCGTATAATTGAAAATGGCTCGATTCGAAAACTATTGAACATTGTGTGCTCCTCACAGTAAAACTCTGATTATGTCGTTAATTTTAGAAACGACTGCTTTCTTCAGCAAATTGCTTCGAGGTTGTGTAAACAAATCGAAGAGTGTTTATTTTTATAAAAGAAGTGTGTACGTGAATTAGAATATCCGAGATCTAGAAAGAAATCGTCAACCTCAAAATGATTGACTTTTCACTGAGCCAAACCAAGATTTTGCGCGCCAGTGCGAAAACCATTAACGCTTTTCATCTTTGCCCGTTCATACTTCCGCACCTGAATTTCGCACGATATTATATCGAAGATAAACGATCGCTAGCCGGTGTGTACTCTCTCATACGTTTTGCAGTATTTCTTATACATGCTTTTAAACTAATTTTCTTACTTAGGTCAATGAAATAACATTGTTGCAAAAACTTAAATGACAGAGGCATGGCAAAAAATAATATCACAGAAGTGCAGCTCGTCCGACCCAGTTACAGATAAGACAATTCAATATCAAACTTTTAATTTGTTGGGTATTATTCTTTTTTTTGTATTTCTCTGATTTGCAGTTTTTTTTTCATGTTTGATACGTGGTTCTTATAAAACAGTGCATTTCTACATTCATATTGATTTATTGAAGATATCTTATAAAGTATTTTAAATTAAAAAATTAAATTAATAATGAAAACAGAGAAATTGAGTTGTGCAGTTTATATGGCTTTATGTAGTTTATAGGTTGAAAATGTTATAAGGAACGGGCACAACTGAACGATATTCAGATGAAAAATATAAATCATCATATTGGTGTGAAAGTCATTAGGTGTATTCTTTCACGCTGCAATTCTGTGTTTATTGAGACTGACTTCTGCTGTTCACTAAGAATATCTTAACTCGGCTGGCTTTGTGTTAAAGTCAGATCTTGTATAAGCGTCCCACACTAAATTTAAATTATGAGGCAATTAATTACGGGTTTTTCTTCTGCAACGTTGCATCATCATAAAAATAGATCTACTGTGGATCTCAATAAGTTGGACTCATATCAGAAAGCTTAAAACCGAAAAAAACACGTCTAAAGAATCAAATATTGATTTATGAATTGTCTCGGATGTTTTTTTTCCCCTTTTTTTTTAATTTACGTTCTCATATATTTAACAACACTTGAAATTAGTTTATTTGTAAAATCATAGTTCAAAGAACTAACATCGCCCAATAATGCGGACGAAATTGTAAATCCGAGGTGTCAGAAATATCGGAATGAATTATTATGTAAATCAGAGTATGCTTACACCGTAAAACGCATCTAAAAACTAATCATATTGAAAAGTAAACCAGGTCATGTATACACCTTTGTTCAAATTCGTAAGTTGAAGTGAAATCAAAATTTATCATCAGTGATTACGGTTAAAAATAGCAGTGATTATACCCGAACAAATTAACGTAGTTTCATTCGAATATGAAGATTATCGATTCAATTCAATCGATCAATTTTTTTATCTCCATGCAAAAGTCTAATTTCTGATTGTATTAAAGTCGTCATACTTCAAGTTTTTTTGTTCTAACTCTAACTGAAAATGAAGTGAATTATCAAAGAACAAAAAAAATATGAATTGAATATTTGTTACCATATTTGTTATTTTATCACTGTCAGTGAATTGAATTGATTTCTTGAAATTGAACATACTTACAAAAATATAAATTGATCTGTCCATCTATTCGAGTTGACAACTGCTAATACAAATTCTAGTTAATATTGCAGGAAATCGAAATTCCTGCAACGCCAATTTAACTAGTCACACCATCGTGTTCTATAGCCAATGTCAATTAATACATGAACATTGCTGTAGGATAGCTATACCGCGTCTGCGGTTACGTTAACCATTCACGACAACACACCCTGCCCCAAGTTTGGTAATTCTTTTACAAAGCTGGTGTACCAAAAACATATACCACCGCACTCAGCACTAATTATGTGCTACTGAATAAATTGTATTCGATTTGTAAAAGCTTAAAAACTTGAAAACAAAATCACCCAATTTGCCATGCATGAAATTTTGAAAAAGACATCTAAAATTGTATTCCAATAGTGAGTAACAGTTACACATCTTATCATTGTGACTTTTTTTCCAATTTCCTCAACACAATTGTATTCGATCCTCACTCCCCAGAGGACTATATTATTCGAACTGCATCCTACAAGATTCTTTCATTCACAAAATGTCGAGTTGCAGAAGTATTCCATAATGTCAATTGCCAATAGCTCACTTGAATAGCGGTGGATAAAAGAGATTAAGAAGGTACTCGCAAAATGAAAGATTTATATGATGTAAAACCAAAAAAAAAAAAAATCACAAATCATTGTCCGGATCAATTCAAGGGGCGTTATCAAATGCCAAAAATCGACCAAGACAAAAGTTAATGAAAGTCACCAAAAAACGTAAATACATTTTTAAAACGTTTGCGCCATTACTCATCAGTTTCATTCAATTGTAAAAAAGTTCATCTCAATTATCTCAAGGGATCTTCAAACACCCTACCATAAATCAATACCCTCGGATTCATTTTTCATAAAAAAAATTCATCTTTTTTCTCAATATTTTTTTTATTCTGACGCCCACCCTTTTTATCATACCAGAAGACAATCATCCAGAAAAAAAACTTTAAGCCCGAGGGTCAGACGTATGAAAATGCCAAGCTCAACTGAACTGCAAATCGAAAACATTTTTGTTCAAATTTTCATATCCATTATTCCAATTCAACTCCCAATGATCACCTTTGAAATTGAAGTTTATCCTATCGTTTACCCAACCTGGTCATTATCTCAAACAAGCTCCCAGCATTGAACGATAATCCTCAGAACTTTTATTACAGTCAACAGCGTGAGCTTTCAAGTCGAACCATTAGTAATCTATCACTGTTAAAATGTATTGCCTGAATGCTGTCTGATCTGTGGAAAGAGCAGGGCGAAACAAAAATGAGGGTGGCTGAAACGCATGCCTATGCCTATGTACACAGATACGAAACACGCGCGCAGATTGACCCAGGGGTTGTGTTGGTGAGCCCTCGCACGAGAACCTAACGCCACCCTTCACAACGTGTCTGCATTGCATCAGTACAAGTCGAGCCGCCGTGACGGTTACGCGATTGCTCCCAACCGAGCGCCGGTGTACTTCGAATTCCACCCCTCTTTTCACCACACCTGTGTTCCGCACGACCTTAAACTCAAGACCTACTTGAAACAGTGATTGTTTTTTCGTTGAACAAAAAAAAAGAAAACAAAACAAAACCTTCGAATCGATTTCAACTGGATCAACTTGGGATGAATAGCTTCCAAACTAGGGATGAGATAAGTTTGTGACTGTGGTCGAAGCGTCCTCAGTAATTGACCGTGGCTGACGAGTTCAACAGTTTGCAATTCAGCGAATCGTGTCGCGGCACGCACAACGTGGTTCTGGAAGCTGGACGAGCCCTCGTGCGACGACTGTCGCGGTTAATTTGAGCAACAACTTAATGCCTCGTGTAACCTAACGAGAGAGTCTCGCTCTGATATTGTATCCGTGACAATTAGTCTACTTAAGGGAGTATTGTGTTCTTCGTGACCTGACGCCGCTTAACGCTCGTGCTCTAGACGTAATGGCATTGCCTTCTGGACATGATCCAAATGGAGTGTTCGTTATCCCGACCACCATCTCATCCTAACGTTTCACATTTTTTCCCTCCTCTCCAGTCAGACTGCAATTTGGTGCGACCGAAAAAAAAAAGATAAAAGTTTCTGCAATCGCTCGCTGGCACCTGTGGAAAGTAAATCTGCGGATGGAAGCATGTATCCCAAATGGAAGGAAGTGGCTGTTCTAAAGTTGGCCGGACGTGTGTGATTCTCGTAGCATTTGCTGGTTTTCGATTTTCCAGTCACTGAAGAATCGACTGGCATCACTCCGACGAGCCCAACCCTCGTCACCTACTTACAGCTTCGTTTTGCCTGTCCGTCAAATACCTTACACCGGTTTACGTCTGCTCCATTTGTTAATAACATATAATATCCATGCAATTACAACGTCATACAACCCTTAATCAAATTACGACCCACGGAGGAAGAACCAGCTGAACGTTCGTTGCAATTCAAAAGTTGTTTTGAATTTCGCCTGATCTGCTAACCCAGTTGAATATTTATCAACCGGGGCTTAATCGAGTCTCTTCATTTCCCTTTCATCCGGTACAGTTTGTCAGGTCGGAACAAGAACACTCGAGATAAACAAGTTTTGATGTTTCACCGAGGAATACGTTGACGATGCCACCGTGTCAATGACGGCTCGTGTACAGTCGTGCAACACGTGGGCGCAACTGTCAAACTCGTCGATTCTCTATGAGCAACTGTTGTCCGAATGTTGCTGTCCCGTTGCTGGCTTTTGCGCGTACTGTCATCGAGCGCAATTGGCAAGAATCCAATTGTACTATTGAGACTGCTGAAAAGTGGAATGAACGCTAATGATATTACAAGCGGGTAACACATGTTTCGACGCGCCACTTGTACACAAGTATCGGAAAAGGCTTGTAAGCCACGCCACTGCGAGATGCAAAATGCAATAATGTCGCGATTCGTCCCGGAAATGATCGCGACGATTTAGAAGGCTCGGCCAAAAGGGCGTACAAAATGTTGCAATCAAATAGGAATGCCGAAGCGGTAAATATTGTGTTGCACCCACTTATGGTTTGGGCTTTTTAGTTGCGCCAAATCTCTGATTGACAGTCGGCATGTATACCGCTAAATCGAGATGATCTCGTGACGCGTTATGGCCGGGGCTTTCGAGCTTTTGGAAAGTCATAAACGTTAAGCTTCTTGAGAAACTTGTTTTTATCGCATAGAATTGCAACTGATCCTCTGATCCAACTAAAACGTCTTTTTTATAACTAGAAGAGTTAAACGAACAACCTCTCGTTGTAACAGAAAGATGATTTAAAGTTAAATAGAAATAAATAGTGACAATTAAATTGAATGGTGTCTGAGACAAAATTTTTCGTTTTGTTTTGTAGTGTGATCAGTTTGAGGAATGCTGCTCTTATTCACCGCGGCAGTTTTTGTATTAAATATTTTAGAATGACGTATATGAAAAAAGTTGAAATGTCTACAAAAAACGGGGATACAAAAACGTTTTATTGAATTTTACATCGCTTGCTATTTGAAGTATTAAATGTCAAAATTGACCCATAAATAGATGTTTCCAGGGTGAACCTTTTGAATCATTGCTTCGTCGCGTCAACAAGTGTATTGGAAGCGAGAACAGTAACATTTTTTTCATGAGTACATGCTCTGTTACCTGCAATCGATACCGTTCAAATTGAAACCAACCTGCGCTGCAAAAGACAAGTCAATTTATATTACCCGCAACGTGAAATATCGTTGCTTCAGCTCGGTTGGCCTCGATTTTTGAGATGTAAGTTGAATCTGATGATTGCCGAGCGAGATCGTCTGAATCTTTAATGCTGCGATTTGATTGCAGTCAAGAACTGATCGCGTTTCGGTTTAACGGAAAAAAACTTGATCGCGAAATTCGTAAACCCGGAAAGTCAATAAAACTCGTCTGTTGCTTCCAATGCGCTGTCAAGCGAAAAGTTGACTCGAATAAAGAAACAAAAACTTATCTCTGAATCTCGTTTAGAATTTCGTTCATCAATTTGGACGAACAATGACGGAGAATGGTCAAATGAATGTTAACCACTACTGTACGAGACAGGTTAGAATGGCGTTAGAAAAAACTGTTGCGTGTACAGACTCTCCAAGCTTCGTTTTTGAGTTTTATTCATTTTGTATGGGTAGCATATATATTTTGCACTGAAAATATATCCTCGACAGGAGTTCATCAGTTTTGTTCATTCATTTTGAATTTGTAAATAAATTTTCGATAGAGTTTTATTGATAGTAACTTTTCAAGAGCATGAATTAGTGATTGCTATGTCTAATAGTAAAATCAACATTTCATAAACTTTTACTATTCAGATATAGTGAGATGCATGTGTATATTAAAGTTTGTGAATTTAGTTGAAAAATGATTTTTGATATTTTTTCATAGACAGAAAAGATAATTACATTTTTTACTCTACAAACAATCTCCTTTCAAACGAACTATTTATTACGGTATATTTGGAGCAGAGATTTAAGGTCTAAATGGTTGTTATATGACTTGAATGAAAGTTGGTAGTTGCTCAAGGGTGAATTTCGATTGACCAAATGTTGATTTCCTTTCGACTTCACTTGTTTGTTACGCGCCAACTTGACAGAAGACCGGATTCGTAATAACAGACTCTGATCCTTTGTGGTTAGACGAAATAATGAATTCAACCCGAGGCATACATGTTAGAATTAGATATTAGAAACTGTATGAAATTTTCAAAAAAGATTGAGGATATTAGTAAGAATTTACGACTGCTCAGATAATTGCATGAGTGGAATTCAAAAGATACCGAATGACATTTCAGTTAGGATTTTTCATAAGCTTCGTTAAAATATGAAAAATGCTTGTACATCTAAAGTCAAAACATTAAAACGTTCTCACGACACATTTCTACAGCTTGCACACGTAAAATATAATCTCACCGCTTAAACAGTTGTATACGAGAAACTCGATCTGAGTCCAAAGTCGGTGTATTATGTTAAAGACGCTTACGCCAGATTTTTTTATTAGAGTCCGAGATACCTCAAAAGATATTTCATCCTCGAGTATGAAAATCTGACTTCCAGCTTCCGACATATTACTCCAACGACCAAATCTCCTAATGCTTTCAGTTGCAAAACTCACAACCTTGTGAAAGCTTTAGAATATTTTTTTTATACTCATTAAACACTTTTTTAATGTTCTAGCTTTTTTGTAAATTTTGAATTGAGAAGCTTTTTTGTTCTCAATCAAATAAGTCTCTACTTGATCTTGACACTAGATGCAACATCTTTTTTATCACATGAAAATTATTATACTATATTTTTTCTAAACGCACAAAGCAACTTAGATTTTTTCCTAGGATAAATTTTCTCAATGAAATTGATGGCAGGGCATAGTTATATCATGCATCTCGGGAGAGAAGGAAACGATTGGTCGTGTGTCTCCCCTGATACATCTTGTATACTTTGTCTAAAAACTTTCTATTTTTTCACATGAGAGCATTAGATGTTACATTGAGTCTTAGTTAGAACTAGTGTTTTAGACGTTTTGTAATTTTGTTCGCAGGTATTGTCTCTTGGTGCTGATGTCCTTCCAGAGTACAAATTACAATCACCGCGGATCCACAAATGGACAATTTTGCACTATTCGCCATTCAAAGCTGTCTGGGACTGGGTCATACTTCTCCTCGTCATGTACACCGCCATTTTTACACCATACGTAGCTGCCTTTTTGCTGTCCGAACCAGATTACAGCAGTAGAAAGAGCAAAAAATACAGCGATGATCCGATTGTTATCATCGATCTTATAGGTAACTTATCAACTTTGATTTTTTGGTTTCCTGTTCAAAAATTAGTTGTATTGCTTTTTATTTATTAAAAGCATTCGTCGAGACACAGAATATACACATTTTGATCAACAACTGACGTTCATTATCATTGATAAATCAGAAGGTCAAAACTTTTGAATCGGATAATGGGTGCTCGTTCAGACGCTCTGTTTGTAATTGCTCTAATAAAATTGGCAATTCAACTCAGATAGCGATCTTTCTGTTCCGCGCTCCAATTAAGATTCAAGTTTTGTACCGGCGATGCATATTGTTCGAGTTAAAAATAATGAATTCGCAACTTTAATATTCAACCCTTAAGCCATCCATGGATACATTGTTTCTGATTTTTTCATCGAGCAAGAAAAAAAAAAGAACATCATGAACAATTCAAAATTCATTATCATAAATCTGCGGCAATGATATTTCGTCGAATAAATCAACATCCTGACATTGGTTGGTCGTTGAAATTGTTGTATATTCTGGTTGTCTTTATTTTTTGAAAACGAAACAGTCAGATCCAAGTTAATCAAAGTGATTAAGTTATTTATACTACCTTGATGACAACGAAATTGTGGCTGTCGAGTGATGACAACTGTGTTCACGTGTACAAAACAGTAGCCGAACGATTTGCATTTGCAAAGACAAACGATTCACGCAAGCTTTGATTGTATTTTCAGTCGACGTCACCTTCATTGTGGACATTCTCATAAACTTTCGTACAACCTTCGTCAACAGCAATGACGAAGTGGTCTCGCATCCTGGAAAGATAGCCGTCCATTATTTAAAAGGCTGGTTCATCATCGACCTGGTGGCAGCCATTCCCTTCGACCTTCTTCTCTTCGGTTCTGACACAGACGAGGTGAGTCGCGATGTTTCTGCACCTGCGATTATTATTACCCAGCACTGTCGGCCGCGACTCGATTCCTAAACGGAAACAATGGACATTCAAAAACCTTATTTCGACGAAGCCACTTCTCGGGCACACAATAGAACAAGGCGGTGCTCAATGACGTACCCATCGATCCAACATTAACGAGAAAAATGATCGCGTGATAAGTTTTCCCAAGTGAAAATTAATTTTTTCGTTCGGACGGGACGGTCGAATGAAATGAATGCATTCATTTCAACTACTCAGTCAAATTTAATCTCGTTGCAGATGAGAAGAATACATTTGAATTTATCAGAACAGGGATGAATCGCTTTTTTACCAGTTGGATCAGAAAGGAAAGAGAAGCATTCATCTAACAAATAATAACTTCATTTTAAGTAAAATAATGCGATTCAGAGTTTTGCTTTGTAAATGAAAAGAAGAAAAATTTTAATTTTGTACATATTTGATCGGGGATTGAAATTAAATCCTGGGAAGTGTCTCTTCGTCGTAACGATTAGTCGAATTTAGTCGATGTTAGTTCTTGAGCCCGATAAGTTGACATGCCGAGTTCAAATTCTATATTGTGATTCTATAAATATACATGTGTGCATTAGATGTCTTTTTTCATCAAATTGTTGCTTAGTTCTTTCTTTACGTCATTACTCGCCGTCGACGAAATCTTCTAAATTTCATTGTTCTCTTATTTTTCTTATTAATAAATAATTATCATACCGTTGATGAAAAATGTGTATTGTATATCTAATGCAAAATCGATCAACGCGTACGACGACGATCTCTCGCCCAGTGTCTCTCAAAAAGAACCATTGTCAACGAAACTGCTGAACTATTTCAGTAAGCTGAGAAACAAAAAAAAAATCCATACTGTGGGATAAGATTGTTAACTGCGAGTTCCGCTGTTTCAATTCACTCTTTTGATCTGATTTTAAATTTAATCTTTCTATCCCGAGAGAGACTCGCATAAAGAAATCCCAATTTTGGTCTCATTAATCCGACCATTTGAGATCATTGTGGTGTATGTTCGTAAAATAATGTGAAACTGTCGTGTGAAATGACGCATTTCATTTTCTTTTACTTTAATACCAAAAAAAAGAAAATTTTTCTCCTGGTAACTCAAATTATTTATCACATCCGTGACGTTTGATTTTCTGATTTTCTATATCATTTCTTGTGTTTCAAAACTTTTCTGTTTTCTTTTCTAAACTTTTTGATTTCGACCTTTTCTTTGATTTCACCCTCGAACGGTCAAACATTTTGTCGGCTTTGGATATTTTTATTTTGAATATATAACCTTTATATTTATACAAATTTTCAATAAATGACAATCAAATGTAATTCATAAAGTTGAAAGAAGTAATTGCATTAAAAAGAATTGACGACAATTTTTGTATGCAATATGTTATATATGTGTGTGCAATAATAAAATAATAACAATTCCAACGCAGTTATAAGTCTTTGAAAAAAAAAAAGTTTATCTAATAAAAGAATGTTTTTTGAGAGAGAAATAATGACATTTTTATACGGCTTGCACTGCAGTAAGGTACTAACAATGCAAAAGATTTTTAACCTCACGTTTAACGTTTTCGTAGCTCGGCTTGGACAAGGACGAGGTTAGTCATACGCAGCTTGACGTTTCTTTCGATGCAGTTTCGACATTCAATTTAGCGTAACTCTTATTACACCAAAACCACAAAAAAAATTTTGTACCTTTTTCTCTCTCTCTCTTTCTCTTTGTTCAATTTTCATTTCAACGTTTTTACTTTAATTTGTCATTTTTTTCTTTTTTTCTATCTTTTCTATCTGTCTTTCACATACAGACCACACAAACACACGTATATAATTCACATTATTGCATTTATACGCTTTTTTAAAAAGCCACAATTTTAGCGCGATTTTGCACCCGATTGATCACACCGTCACCATTCTCCATCCGAAGACGTTTCTTCTTCGTGCAAATTTTTCAAACCCATAAAGAAAAATTATAGGGACGTGTATTAATTCATTTATTTATTTATTTTTCACTTTAAAGGTCGATGAACCGAATTGCGATTCATGATTTAAAAATTTGAAATACTAAAATCCATCGACAAACGCAACCACCTCGAAATGAAGAATTTATATGAAAAACGATTGCCCTTTTGGCAATCGCAACCGCGTCGTGAATTGATGGAATTTGGATTCACCATTCATTGCAGTTGCCATGTAAAAGCTCCTGTAAAAGCTCTCTGAAATATAGCCCGTATCGTTTACCTAAATAAATTTTGTCGTTTTATGATACACAGAATATACTAAAAGCACTCACGGGTGTTATTTGTCTAATAATTTGGGTGTTTTTCATTTGAGGTAGAAATTTAATAACAATTAGCAATTATCCACTGAATGTATGTATAAAAATTCCGTTCATTTTATCCGCCAAAGTATAAAATTTATTTGAAAATGAGTTTCAGAGGGATACTAACTAATTAATTGCAAACGCTTTTATTTCGTAATTTAATTGCAGGAAAGTTAACCCAAATATCAACTATTGAGTAATCGAGGAAGACTTTTATCGAGTCGTTAAGCGTTTCGCTTGTCCGAGCGTGGTATAACATAACGCGCCTCGATTTTCGACCCTTATCGATTCGTTTTGGCCCAAATACAAACAGCCGCGCAGACAACTGTGTCACGACTCAAAACGCTCACGTGCTTTATTCTGGCAAATTTTGTTGCTCTGTCATCTACTTTCATGCAAATTTATTCCTCGTTGACAATTCGTAAGACGATTCGCGTTAGAATTTTGTTAACAAAAAGTTCAAAGTTTGAGTATACCTCTTGCTGATCAAATTATTGTTACTCGTTATAGTTTGGCAAAATGAGAATGAAAAAAGAAAGTTTTAAATTATTTTTCGACAAAAAAGAAGTAAAATTTAAAAAGTTTAAAAAGTTTAATTAGAATTGAAAAAAAATTAAGGGGAAAAATTTGAAGGCGATGAAAATACTTCGGCTGAGAAGAAAAAACGAGTCTCTTTTTTTTTAATTACATGCACGCACACACGCTTACAGTGATTACGCGCACCTTCGTGTCGTACGAGCAAACGCATTTTGCGTACTTCAGTGTACGTGCTTTTTTTACCAAGCAGAAAAAATCTGGAGCTGTTCTTGAATAAAGAGGAAACCTGGATGTAATATATCAAAGGCAACGCGCGATACTCGAGGTTGTAATTATTCGCGCACGTCTAATGAACAGAATAAAAAACGATAAAACTCCCAATACACAATGTCGATTTTTCTCCAGATCGCTTTGGCTTTTAGGCGCATAACAAATTCCAATTAGCATATGGAGAACAAACATTTTCAACAACATTCATATACATATTTTTAGATACAGTGTTTTTTTTTCTCTCTTCGTCAATTTAGATATATTTATTTTCAATGACGTTCATCATCAGTCTTATTTTTAAATTATCAGAAGTCTTTGAGTCTGAAACGAATTTCACGAACAGTACAAAACACCATAATTAAATCAGGAACTCGATTGGTCAACGCGAGAACACGTGAACACGTATAAACAGATATCGTACAAAATATTTTTGCCAAAAACTGAGATAAAAAGGTACGCCCGCGATTTTTTTAGCTGAAAATGTACTTAAATAAAGCTTATACAATATTTATGATTTCGTCAACCCTCTTTGCGTTCGAGCCTCTTTTTCCTGCATTTTTTTACTTCGAATATTGTTTCTCTGGTCTGCTTTTGTTGCAAGCTAATATTTTTCCTTTCTTTGATTTCATTTAGAATATTGCATATTGGTTTGATTTTAAACCGCATCAGTGACTGTTTGTATTACATATATTACACTTTAATTTTGTTATCACGCTTGAAAAATATTCCTTTGTTCAATATTTTTTTTACATCTAGTCCGAATTTCATCTTTTGACTTGTTTGGGCGTTTGAGCGATTGAATTTCTTTTGAAATTAACAATGAGTGCATGTACGAAAGTAAGATCAGTATTTAAGATGCATACTGAAGTGAAAATTACAATTGTATAAGAAACTCGAACTTGTATAACTTTTTTTTCTGTATAACATTTAAAAGCTAATTTTACAAAGATGTAAAATTTCTGTGCTTTCTAGATGGAAGTTTGAGTTTCTATGTACAAGTCCAGTTTGAAGAAAAAGAAAAAGTGAAATTCATAACAAGAAACAGCTTTGCATGCGTCAGCTTGAATTATCATCAAAAAACGTCGCATCAAAAAATAAAGGAAAAAAAAAGACGTGGTTTGACATATACAAACCTCGCAATAGTTGTTTTGCGTCTTTGCCAGTAATGTTGACGTAACTATCCGAAGCGGTCCCGCAGTTCATTTGAGACCCCCCTTTGAGCCTAAAGATACAAGTAGTTATTTTGAGGTAGTTTACTGACTCGTTTCACCCGATCCCAATTTAGAAAGTTTTGATTAGCAGTTTAAAGGACAAAATTACAACCGTTTTGAATCATGAACCCTTTGATGAAATTGTGTATGCTCCATCCCAGAGTATGATTACAAGAGTAAGATGAAGTAATGATTGCAAGACCCGTTCGGATGTTGCCGATGTGAGAGTGCGGACATGAAAGTGTCAAGAAAAGAGAAAAAAAAACCCTAGAGATTGCGCTTCGAAGATGGGACAAAATCAAATTATTTGCAGACAACGACGCTAATTGGCCTGCTGAAAACTGCTCGTCTTCTACGACTGGTTCGAGTTGCGCGTAAAATCGACAGGTACAGCGAGTATGGCGCTGCTGTTCTGCTGCTTCTTATGGCGACTTTTGCCTTGATCGCACACTGGATGGCGTGTATCTGGTAAGAATTGTTTTTTTACATTTTTTTTTGTTTGTTAATTATTTCCATTATTTGTTGTTGTTAATTTTTACATTCATTTAGTTGAAAAGTTTTTGCAGAAACTAAACGACGCAACCAACCATAATTAGACAATTTGGAAAAAGTTGCTGAATAAATTGTGAAAAGTTTTTGTCAGTGCCAAATTAAAATGCCAGATAAAACTTGAGCGTATGACTTTGCTAATTATTAACAAAAGGACCCGAGCGAAACGGTTATCATTATGCAAAATTTAACACGTTTGGATAATGAGAGCGTCACTGCTGACTCGAGAAATTTATACGATCTGATTGTGAAACTCGAATTTGAAATTAATTCCTGTTATATATTTCGGCATGAGATTAATTTTCGATTGATAAATATTGTAAATGAAAATTAACGTCGCTAACGGTTTTATCGCTGAAAATAATCGGTTTATTAACAAGTTTGTAATGTGCCATGATTGATGGTAATCCTGTTAGTATTCAAAATAAGATATTACCCTGATCAATATTTCAAATTAACACTTTATTAATTACTTCAATATCCGCCAACATTTTTTCATATTTGTCTAAGATAAATTATGCGACCAAAAAACTGAAACGTGCCCGGAAAAAAATCCGTCGAATACTGTCGTTAAACCTGTTGATCGTAAGATAGGACTATCGTAAAATTCATTATTGACTTAGAAATATCGACAATTTAATATTCATAAAATCGCTTTAACGTAAAATATTTTTCATGTTATTTTTTTTTTTTTTTTTTTTGTATTGAATTACTCGAACTGTCATTATAAATCCTACTTTGGATTCATGACGATAATTCAGCTTTGTTCCTACAACCACAACTTTATTTAATAATGACACCATAAAGAATGAATTTTGTTTTTTACTGTGAAACTGAAACGGTTATGATAAGAATGTTATCGGGATAAAAACAAAGTTGAGACTTTTTTTATAGCGTTCACGCATAATTACGTTTCCATTAAACACATACAAACTTGTAGAACTAATTTTATAGAATAATTGGAAAACTTGGCGACGAGAAGTAAGAAGATCGTGACGATTAATTTCATAGCTAGTGAAACGTAAAGTTAATTTTTTAATTAGTTGACTAAAGTTGCCGATAAATCGGTGATTTCTTTTCACGTTAAAAAATTATCCGCGTGTATTATGAAATTATCCTTGGATTGGGTACTTAATCCACGTCAAACTCAAACTTTTTTTTTCTCTGAAAAAAAAAATCCGAAACTGACAAAATGAAATCTATCAAAATGAAACTAATAAACAAAGCACAGTGACATTTGGACTTTGAAATCAGGTTTAGCACGAAACACATTTGTTATTCGGGCGGTACTTTGGCAATTACTCAATCTGATCAGATTTTATCCATTGTAAGACTTCAATCCAAATATAACCGTAGGAAGTTGATAACAAATGTTAACTACCGGAATTAGACACAAAGTGTACATATTTCAATCAATCCAACACCAGTAGCTAAAATTAACCAAGTTGTACTACACAGTGTTCTGTGCTATTCCAAATTGTATCTAAAAAATGAAGTCGAATGTTTCCAACCAATCAAGACTGAGCTGATCATTTTTTATCTGCTTACAGGTACGCAATCGGAAATGCGGAGAGGCCTACACTTAAAAGTAAAGTAGGCTGGTTAGATATTTTAGCGAACGACACTCATCAATTTTACTACCAGAACGACACGGGTGGTCCAAGCATAAAAGTAAGTCTTCTCGTTTGCATTCAACAGACAACGTGTTTACGTTTATCAAAATCGATCTTAATTCTTCTACCTCTTCTTGTTTCAGAGTCGCTATATCACAGCTTTATATTTCACCTTCAGTAGTTTAACGTCGGTTGGGTTCGGAAACGTGGCGCCCAACACCGATACCGAAAAAATTTTCACCATCATTGTCATGCTCATTGGATGTAAGTTAATAAAAAGTGATGATCAAATTTGAACTTCCAACCTTCTGGAAGACTTGTCGTCAAAATTGTTCCCGAGTGAATAATTGTTTTGAAATCTCAGCGACTGGAATAATTACTGTTTCTTGGTGACTAATTCTGTCTAACTTTACAGCTCTGATGTACGCCAGCATTTTCGGTAATGTTTCGGCGATTATTCAGCGACTGTACAGTGGCACTGCCCGATATCACACACAAATGCTCAGAGTTAGAGAATTCATCCGGTTCCATCAAATACCGAACCCACTGCGACAGCGCCTGGAGGAGTACTTCCAGCATGCATGGACGTACACAAACGGAATAGACATGAACAGCGTCTTGAAAGGCTTCCCGGAGTGTCTTCAGGCGGACATATGTCTCCACCTAAATAGAAACTTGTTGAATAATTGCAGAGCATTCCAAGGAGCTAGTCCTGGCTGTTTAAGGTTAATTTTTTATGAAAAACTTGCGAATGTGATATTTCTAGCTGACCAAAAATTGATCAACCGTTTTTGTTATTAAATATTAGTATTCAATAGGGTCATACGGGTTAAAAATGTTTTATGAGTTCAAATATCTAAATTTTAAAAATCGTTCCACTTTTTGTGTGTCTACTTGATAAGGGATCTAAAATTGGCGTTACACTGAAAATGGTCGTACAATTTTGGTGACCTGCAGTCACACCAAAGTCCACTTGTTGATGAAAATCAATAATGCTAAACATTTTTAGAGACAGGAATAGAGCCGTTAAACAAAATGTTCGAATATTCTCCCAACCAGATATCTGATCTCGGTCAAAGTAATATGCGGCGCCTGCGGCAACCTAGCGCGATTTATATAACTATTTCAAACGCCGAGTATACTGTCAAATAATACTCGTAACCTTTCAGTAATACGTTTCTCGTCATTTTCCGTCTGTCCTTCTTTTCGGAACTCTTCATTTCAAAGTTTGTTGCAATGCAGTGGATAAAGTTTAAACAGTTCGTTAGAAATCTTTTTTTGGAACGATATTTCTTATCACTTTGCAAGTTTTTTTGGATTATGAGGTCGACTGTTAAATTTTGTTACATCCGAAAGCCAAATTGAAAACAGGATAACCCAGTTGATTGTACAACTCGGGTATTTGTTTTGCACTATATAACGGTCGGTCAGATTGTTAAGCCGGAAATAGATGCCTTTTTTGTCACGTGCAGTGCTGTCGAAAAGCAAATCGTTCGCATCAAAATTATTCGATGAATGCAGTGATCCCGATGAGCAAAAACATTTTAATTGGGGCTCACCGTTGTTCGTTAGATATTTGAACTGATTGAGCTATTCAGCATTTTAAATTACTTTTTACTTTTGCTCGTTATTTTTTCTGCGTGATATAACGTTCCATTTTCCCATGGACGATAACGTTTTATTGTTCTAAAATCTTTTACGAAATTCTCAAAAGTCAATAAAAAGTGTGTTCTCTTTGTTTGTTTTATTTATTTATTTTGTTCATTTTGTTCCTGTTGAAATTAAACTTTCTGTTTCCAATTTCAGAGCCTTATCATTAAAATTCAAGACGACGCACGCTCCGCCTGGCGACACGCTGGTTCATCGCGGCGATGTACTCACGTCATTATACTTCATCTCCCGGGGGAGCATCGAAATCCTAAAGGACGACATCGTAATGGCCATTCTCAGTAAGGACGACATCTTTGGGGAGAATCCATGTATATACACGACGGTGGGAAAGTCGTCGTGTAACGTAAGAGCCCTTACGTACTGCGATCTACACAAAATCCACCGGGACGACCTGCTTGATGTGCTGGCATTGTACCCGGAGTTTTCGTCCTACTTCAGTCAGAACCTCGAGATCACATTCAATATGAGAGATGTGAGTAATTTATTCAGTATCTTGAGTAAACCACTTCTAACCTTGTACTTAGAAACTTTTGACGACAACCTGGGGCACGACGTGCTTGTCGATCGGCGACAGTCCAAAATTGCACGAAATTAAAAAAAAAAAAGAAATCCATGATTTGAGATTGTGTGTACCTTCCATCTTGTAGCGTTTCAATTTTATTTTCCATTCAACGACATTTTCAGTTAAATTGTTGCAATGATTGGAAAAATGTTTCACGTCTTGTAGGAAGAGCAAGAGGGCGTCGATCCAATGTCAGCGAGATTCCCAGTGAGTACACCAACGGATGTCGATGTCGACGCAAGAAGATTTGCTTTCCGTCCACCAAGATACCGTCGCGGACCCGGGGGTTTGCCCAACACCATTCTCATTCCTACTGGTCGTCAGGACTCATTGCAAGATGATAATGATGAATAGTAAGTATTTGTCGAGTTTTGTAATTTATAACTTATAAATTAACAATTACAATCTGCTTGGATAAAAAATTATACCCTTTCTAATTACCGTCTATTAATATAAAATGAAAACACCAAGCCTGCCTTTATAATAAATAATGAATGCTCATCTTTGTACTAGGAATTTATTAATCAACCACAGCATTAAATTTTATATCCGATCTCATTCACATTGTTCGTTTAACTACTCACTGTCATTATAAAATGCCTTTTTGTTAACAAACATGAAAAAATCAATCATCTGTATTAATTCGTATGGCATTTCTTAATTGCTCCTCCATTTATTTGCAAGCTAATCATTCTTTCCGTCTCAAGTGATAGACAAGTTAATACCATCTGAATAAGCCTTTTCAAACACCATTGTGTGATATACTTGAAATGAAAACACGAACTTCTCCTTTTTTTATAGACTACGTTATTATGAAGTCCATAATAATTGACGGAAATTTATTTTCAGCGATAAAAGCAGTGGCCACGGTATCCTGGAGTTCAACACCGACAAAGCCGGCCAAGATGTCACTCCTCTCAATCTTGAGTTTGAGGAGCCGAAGCAAAGAAGCTCAACCCTAAATTCAATAACTGGTGAGATACACTTTGGTGAATGGCACAAAATCGCGAATTCAAGTTCGAGTTCTTACTCTTTTCTCTCTTAATAATTCCCTCGTTTCATTTTCACAGTTACAAATCATTCATTAGTCAAAAGCATTATTTTAAAAAAGAAAAAATAAACACAAACAGTGATGAAAACAGTAATAAAAGCACTTCGTACCGGAGGCGCAAGAAAAAAATAAGTCGACGTAACTCAATTTATGAATGATCAAGTGAACGTAATGTTGTTGAATCTATCCGACTGGGTGCTTGAATTCTTGTTTTCAGTTTCCCATCTGGTATACATTCAAGTAATTTCGTTTAGTACGAAAAATTGAATTTGCTGGAAAGAAAATTGTTACGTCACTTGATCATTCCCATCTTGAAACAAAATCAAGCAATATGGTCGACTCCACACTGTCACGCTCGCATTGAATTTTAACGCTAATTAAATGGCGTTGATCAACACACATACATTACTTCATGTTTCCTTTTGTTTGAGGAATGTGTTTCTATGCACGGCTAATATTTCATCCCGTAATAATCAATTAATATTACACACATTAGAAACAGAATTAGTTTTGGAAGTCATGTTTCTTTTCAAGCGATGTTAAATTCATTCACAAAGATTGCGATCAATTTAACATCACTTGGAGACGTACTCTATATATCTTAGTAGTTGTTTGTATTACACATAATACATAAACTCAATGTCGCGACTGTTAAACTCTTAGACACGGTTTTATTTACTGAAAAATTCAATGTTTCCGCGATACAAGGCTCGCATTTAATTCACCATCTGTAAGTAATAATTTTCCGAGGCTTCAAAAATTCAGAAAAACATACAAAGACAAACGTTGAAACAATAATAACCCGAGTCAGAAAGTTGTGACACGGGTTTGTTAGTTAAAATAAATGTCGTTGTTTGAATTCACTTTTGTATTCAAATTTTTATTAAATTTCGTTCTCATTTTAATTAGGTCTCCATTTTTTTCGCGAGCGTTTCTTAATTAATAGGACGATACAACGGGGAGTCAATTTTCGTTCGAATTAATTACAGTTTTTGTAACAAACATTGAATTTTTCAACTTGTTAATTTTATTATCATGCAATCGTCAGTGTAGCTTGATCGTTACTTAGAGCTCAGAGAGCTTAGGTCCCTGCGCGACATTTTCGGCTAAAATATAACTTGTAAGTAACGACGAGCGTCTTTTATGCGCTTTGCGTTTGCGTTTGCGGTTTGGTACCCGGTTGGTTAACCCTTCTGAAACCTGGTTGTTCAGGCATGCTAACCCATCTCAAGCGCAGCATACCGGACCTACGACAGCACAAGATTCATCTACAGCCACTTACAAGTCACGACTATCTCGCCAAGCAAAGTGAGTACGCCGCGGAGCCGCTTCATATTTTTTTATTCGCGAATTGTTATCCAGATGCATGTGTTGATACTAGTTTAGACTCTGTCATAGTTCCAGTTCAGTAGTTTGCCCACGTTGTCACGTTTTTACAATTATTGCACTCCACAGAATTGTTTGTTTTCACCTCTTACTTTTTTTTATTCTTTTTGATTTTACAAGATGATTTTTAGTTTTTTGAACCGAAAAAAAGAACGAAGAAGAAAAAAAAACCAAACTATAGCTGAACCAAATTTTTGGCACCTTACAAGAATTTTGCACCGTTTTTTATCTTATTTTTATTAACTTCATTTACGTTGTCTTTTTTTTTACTTAATTTGTCATTAGTTTTGAGTTTAGAGTGCCAAATAAATTTTTTTAGGAATAATAATTAATGATAACGAACAAGAATAATAAATAAAGTGTATTTTACGTAGTGACGACGCCTTTGAACAAACCCGCCCGTAGAAGTTCAGCTGCTTGCGAAAGTTCGCTCAGTCATACTGTGGCCCATCCTACTTCTACAACGTCCAGTCACTACACAACACCCTCGCCACCCCAACAAACTCACTCGAACGGTACGTATGACTGAGTTCATATCAAAAATTCAAATAAATAAATAAATAAAAATAGCCTATCAATCGCGTAATTTATATTCAAATCAACTCACTTTCACGAAGCTTGATCCGTCAATTTATATTACTATTCCGCTGATCCCTGACATTTCATTTCTTTTTGTCACAAGTGCAAAGATTTAATCTACCTTTGCACTCGTGATAGAAATGAGTTATAAAAGTCGGACGTTTCAGACATGTCAAAATTAAAATTAGACAAATTTTGGTTTCTAGGGAACTTCCAAAGTGGCCCTGGCCGGCCGTTAGAAGAAGTAAACGCGAGAATAGATCAATTGTCGAGGCAGGTAACGTCGCTGGAGCACTCGATGGCCGGCGATATTCGGCTGATTTTGGCGCTGCTTCAACAAACGCTCAATTCCTCAAGAGAGAGTTCTAGTATAGAAATGATGCCTGGCACCGCTCCCGCGACAATAACAAGGGGCGGCGGTAGGGCCCCTGCTCTGGTACAACGTTCGGCGAGCGAACCTCAGCCCCCGTCGACTGTCCAACCACCGTCGAACAATGGCAACGGAAAACTTCAGCCGAGCACTTCACACGGCTTGTTCAGGTAAACGCCAACTCTGCCATTTCGGAATGACCTATTGACCTCGATGTTTCGCTCTTCATCGTTATCACTTTGCCATCAATATTTTGATAGACAATTTTTTGTCCTCCCCTTTTCAGCGTTTGGCAATTTATTATTTTTTATTTATTTATTTTTTTTTTTTTCAATTGTTGTTTCATAAAACGTGCAGTTGTGAAGAAACTGAGGAGAAAACGTCTGGCAATGATGTCATTGAGAAGTTTTATTGTGTAGTAAATTTTGGTCCCGTTTTTCGGGATTAAGAAATATGATAAACTGTGCGGACGTAAGAAAAACCAACTTAATGAGTTGAAAATATTTGGCGCAACGTTGAATAAGTAAAGCATGAATTGCCGCAGTCATGCATCATCTTTTTCAGCAAACGATTTGGCCAACTTTTCATGTCGCTTAAGTGCATTTATCTATGCAAAAAAAGGGAGATGGAAAGTTGTCAAAAAAGAACTCGCATTGTTTATCGAATGCCACACAATAAAACGTTTCAACGGATCAATTTTGTTGCGAATTTTTTGGACGAATCACTCTTTGACTTTTGGAAGTAGAATAATTTTCTTTTTTTCCATTGACCTAGGTTTTTTATAGGTGACGTCGATCTTCACTGAAAAATACACCGAGTTAAAAACGTTAATTGAATTACGTCGGATGATGCATTTTTAAATTGAAAATTAAATTTCCAAAAACCAAAGCTGTCGGAACAATTTTTCAGTGAAGATCAAAAAACATTCATGTCTCGAAAGACCCACAAAACATGAAAGATGTGAAGGTTTGATTTTGTAAAAAGTAATTGTCGTGATTTTGTTCCCAAAAAGCTTTCTTTCGAAATCCCTGGATCAGTTGCATTTGATTTCGGCATCTTTTATTTTGGATAAATTGGACAAGTTTCGCAGGTGACAGTCACTCCTACAGTAAACATTGGGAATCCGTTTTGAGCATTGCCACAAATCAGTTCATCAAGCTATAGAGAATCGCTCGACATTGTGTATAATTCACGCCACCGATTATTCAATTTGACAATCATTCGGCTGACTGGCTTTTGTTGAAGTAGTAAAGAAAGTCCTTGTGTTGCAATATCTTTATAGGCCAAAACACTCCGGCTGGTATACTAGGCGTTCTGCGGCGCTTCCTTCGAACTTTCTTTACCTTATTTCTCGTCATCCTGTTCATTAAGTCTTGAGTCGGCCGGTACTAGAAACGAAATAAAACAAGTTTTAACAAAAACTGGAAGAACTTTATTTCAGACGAGCAATTTTCACTGCAACATTTTTTGACAACAAATTTACATTCATTTTGAATTCAAATAATTACCCGCTGATTACGATTGTACGTTGCATTTCTCTTCTTCTTATACTTTTCCTTTTGGCAGCATTGTCTGTCCCTTACTTCGTCACATCACGTTTCTTATTCGACTCCTTTTCCAGTGCCTTGAATTTCGCTTAAATTGATACTATACGATATCATACTCTCTTTGCAAACATAACATTCCTTTTGATATCATTCGCACATCCCAAAGTGCTTGTATTGTTTGATTTTGATCGAAATCGAACATCTGATATTTGAAAAATACTCCACGTTCATCCTGCCATATTTTTATGTAATACAAAAATTGTTTAATCCAAAACGTAGAAACATAATACTCGTTGAAAAAATGAGTTATCCAATTTTTGTAACAGAATGGCAAAAGTACAATTTCAGTAGAAAACTTTGAACTTCAAACACCAGTAGAATTTCAGAACTATATAAGACAAAATAACTTTTGTTACTTTAGTTCAGCATGGTATAGGATTGTAGAATCTAATTAGATAGATAATTTCTAACAGCATCATTTACTTCGCTTGCGGATTAGTAATTCCTGACATTTAAACTATGTTATCCTCCGAAGAATCTTGAGGACATCTTGAACCATTGCGACTGGTTCATTTCTGTTGTTTAAATTCGGTTCCATTTGAACAGTTAGAAAAATGTAACATTTCGTTTCGTTTTTAGAATTTTTAGAATTTTGACAGTCGATCAACGTGAAACAAACTGTCATACCATGTCACGTTGATGCTAGTCTTTTTTTATATTCTCTTACTAGAACTACCAAATTGATTTATTTTTAATATAAATTATCCTTTTTTTAACTATAATATTTATACTGTAGTTAATGCTCGTTAAAGTCATCTTCAATAGAAACCATAAAACATTCACCTCCATAAAACTCTAATCTACAAAAATTAAAACAATTCAATAAAAATTTGCTTTAATTTAATGAAACATAAACAAAATTAAATAGTTCACAAAAAGAAGCGAATAAATAGTTAAAAAATCATCAAATGTTTGCTCACTTTCATAAATGGAATGATATAAATATCAATTCATTGTTTATAACAGAAAATAACTTTTTGCTGATAGTTTACAAAATTTGTTCGGACAGTTGAACATCGATCCATTAAACGTATATCAAAAAAACTATTGTGATAAAAAAACAATTTTTATCGCAGTACTCCACTGTTGCCAAAAATGTCTCTGGATTTATTTAACCGAGTTTCTTCACATTTTTTAGGCTTTGTTTACACTTAAACAAGAAGTTACAACAAATCTTCCGTTAATTTACTAACAAACTATAGCCAAAAAGTATTTTTTGATATAAACATTGAATATATTCTTAACATTCTTCCTTTATGAACTCTGGTGAGGATTTTCTTTTTATTTAATTTCGTTATTACTTTTCATTAGTTTCGTTTATTTCATTCATAAAACATGTCAGAATAGAGTAGAGATTTTAAAAAGGAATAAAATTGCAGACATAAACACGACAATTAAACAGGACTCAAAGCAGTGAAAAGTGTGCGGAGCTCCAAGTGGCACTGCTCAAAACAATTAGAATGAATTTTAGAATGCGTATTTTGTCCCTCACTGTATATAATCACGCGCTTCGAATTGGCTATAGCAGCATTTCAAAAATAATAAACGACGAGCAAAACCAAAATGAACATTTGTTTTGTCAGGCCTGCGACGAGGGATCCGACCTCGACGTCGTCCGGCACGTCGCGCTTAACCGTAACGTCGGACGCGTCGGCTTTGGCTAACGCGTTGCAGACAGCTTTGAACAATAGAGCGGCGCCCACGAGATCGCAAAGTCAGCCGGTGGACCTTGCCATTCCGCCGAGCACGCAGCAAACACATCAGCCTCACGCTTGGCACAGTCAGCCTGCTGCTTTTAGACGCGGCGAGTTCAGGAGCGGGTAAATCATCAACATTTTCGTTATCGATTTTCACCCCTGTGCTACTCTGACCTGGCCTCATCCCATCAGAAATCATATCATGCAATCACCTACATATTATATTGATTATTATTTCCCGCTTCAAAGATAAAACTGAAAAACCTTCCGAGTTTAAAAATATGAAGAATAAAAAGATATCAAACTAAAAACGAACGGATAATAAAAGTATCATATCAATATGGTGAATAACACAAAGAATGTGATATCTAAAAGCTGTAATTATAAACTTTTTGAAATGTCTTTTACAAGTTATTTTGTATATAAATTTGTACCTTGTGACCGTAAAGATTGAACTTTAGTTTTTCGAAAAAAAGAAGGTGAGGAGAACTTTAGTTCCCCGAATCTACAATAAAAATAGAAGCGAAGTTTTGTATACCTCGTTTGCAGCGTTTAGTGACACTTTTCTAACAAGTCTCTGGAACCTATTCGAGTGTAAAATTTCACACTTCATTTCAGATAAATGGGGTGTGCATCGTTCGATTACTTTTATTACAGTCGATTAATTTTAAACGTTCGTTAAAACAACCTCTTAGAAAACAATAGGAGGAGCTAAACTGTCCGATGTACTTGACAAACAATCTCACATTCTCGATTGACACGAAAGGTCTAAACATTTGTTCATAATCATACACAACATTTGTAACTCACATATCAGGAAATCAAACAATTTTCATCTATTTCTCGACGCATTGACACAAACTGAAATATATATATTTCTCGCTCAACAAGAATGCCGCATGGAAAGCCAAGAACCACTTGACAAATGGAGCACTAATTTCACGTTTCATTTCATGAGCTATAATACTGAAGCGTACATGAAGATCCTGCTTATAATGTTACTACCAATCATTCAAGTTTAGGTGATTTTTGAAGTGGCGATAAAAACGGAAATGCCATTCCTCGCTTAATCTGCTCCGAGTTGTTTATTCAAAAGTTTACCAAAGTACAGGCAGTATGGATCCATGAACACTTTGTTTCCCAGTTTCCATCTGGGTTAATTACAATTTAAATCACACATTTGGCACGTGTGATTTCTCATGAGAAATTGAGAACAGCAGTTCCAAATGTGTCGCGCGATAATTGAATTTCATTTTTTAGCCAACGAAATCAATACGGGAATAACTTTAAAGATCACTTCAAACTTGTAACGAGCCTTAAAAATGGGACTTGACTACAAATTTTTCAATAGCTATAATTCTCCTCCCACCCGAAGGTATAGTTCATTCAACAAGCGTTCAGAGCCAGAAACAGACGATCCTTGGAGTTGCGTGGTGCCCATTCCAGGTGTCTCGGACCGGTCGCAGCGTCCGAGGAGCAGTGAGTCGAGGAAGGACGATCCAAACCACCGTGGCACTGCGGAGCAATCAACATCGAGGCAAGAAAGCAGGCCACCCGAAGGAGCCCAGTCCAGGTCCGACATGTCCAGACAAACGAGCGAGGACGTGTCGTGGGATTTTGCAAAAAACGAGGCACCAATCGCCAGGCTGGAATCCCTCGACGAACTCGACCAGGACCACGGGGGTTAAATTCCGCGTTCACTGCGAAATAATTTAGTTCTTAGGGCTGGGAATCACTGACGTTGTTCCCCTGTAATTCATCATGACAACATAAAAAAACCAAACTTTTTGGATTCATTTTTCTAAACAAGTTCAGATTAAACAAGTGGTGATTAGTTTTTGGTTCACAGGCGAGAGTTTTTTGTAAACGAAATAATAACGACAGGTTGAAAATAACATAGAGATGTATCAAAGAACTGAGATTAATTACATTTTTGAAAATGAATTGCCATTTGATTGTCATTATGAATTATAAGAGATGAGCGTACGAAATAAAACTGCCTCGTTGTAGGTGCAAACTTTAGGAGCAGCGCTGTAGTCGCACGGACAAATCTGGCTGTGGTTGGGTCGCGGGCTTATCGCAATTTCATACGGATGAGGCGCCGCGAATTGTGGCAACGTCAGGATAATCACGTTGGCACAAAGACGCGGTCGTTAATGTAGCTAGCAAGGAAGACGTTGAGTTTTCTTTTTTTCGTTCTCTTTCGTTTTTTTTTCCTTTTTTTTCTCCCTCATTTCGGATGATATAATTGTAAACAATATAGTTAGGTTCATTTTAGGATATTTCACCGAGGATTTATCTCTTATAAACCGTAGGTAAGTGCTTTTAAATCGACAGTCGATTCAGGAGATTTCATCGCACGAAAATTCAGATGTTAGAGATATTATTTAGGTACGAGATAAGGCGAGAACGAGTCCGCCGCAGGGACACTCGGCTCCATCATTCCGGAGTTCAATTCTGATTAAATAATATATTCGCGGTTGTACATAGTATTTTATGTAAGTTTCCAAGCGCCGGTTTATACGTCGATTGTTTCTGCGGCAGCCTGTAAAAGAGTAGCGGGTCTACATTCATCACACAAAATATGTATATACTGATATCGGTTTTACCCTTTGCCCCTTTTTTTATATAAAAAAATACAATTCAAAGCTATTCAAATTGTAACTGAATGAATGGTTGCCTGCACTGACGGACCACGTTTTGAATCAAATTTGACATCCAATGTACTTTGACTGTAATTCCTTCAACGAAAAAGTTTCACGTCTTTCATTCAATATTTTTCACTTGAAAATATGCGGAACAATGAATGCAATTTATCTGACACTTTGCGTCAGATCGAATCGGGCTCGAGATTGCACGGCGAACAATCAAGAGTGTTGCACTTGATTTTATTTTTTCATACTCTGCGCGTGGTCAGAGTGAAACGTGTCTTCTCTCAGTAAACGTGTGAAAATCATGCACTTAGCGTTTATTAAATGGCGGTATTTGCCCAAGCTAAAAGCGAAAGTGATGGATTACTCAAAGTAAGAAGCAAAGACGCGAGGAGCAACGGGCAGACGAGACAACAATTTCTTGCTTTCTATACGTTAAACAAAGAGGCCCTGCCAATGTGAAATCGTTCATTCAATTACACCTCATTGCAAAGCAGGTCTGAGAATTTTGATCGGAAACGAAATCGTCATGTCAAATTCATTTCGAACATTATCGTTACAGTGCCTTTTTTTTAATTCATAATTAATGATATAAAAAACATTTGGAGGTAAACACAATAAGAAGACAATGACGAAGCTATGATGTTGAATTATAAAGTTTTTGCAAACGAAAATGTGTGTCCTTTTGGTTGTCGCGTGGCTACCGTCGATTGGTTTCCGATGATGATCAGCTCCTCTTATATGTGCGCGTTTTTTACGATTTTTAATAATAAACCGGGCGTGAAACGCCCGATCGGCTTTTTTAGATCCGTCATTCGAACGAACATACGCGGCGCAATATGCTTATTCTTTTGATATGCAACCTCACCTATTACCAGACATATCTTCGATGAGTGCTTTTCAAATTTATGCTCGCGATACATTTCGGAAGCGGGGGGGTTTACTCTGTTTTGGAACAGGGCCCGAATTCGTTTAAGTCGTAAATTTGTTGACCTTGTTGTGTCAAAAATGTTTGTCACTGCGAATTGTAATGTTTTATGGATAGGAAAAGGAGATTACACGTGAGTTATGTTAAATTTCTTTTTTATTTTGAAAAATGAAAAAAAAATTTCATTTGGTCCTTGAACAATCAAGAGACACTGCTAATATGGAAAGATCAAAGATGATATATACAATCGACGAGTGACCCGACTTCTCTAGGGTACAAAAAAGTTTCGATACACAATTCTGTGATAAAAGTGTTAATATTAAAACTTGGATTTCGTAAATGGGCTTGATCTAGATTATTAGTTGCTGATTTCTGTTAAAAATCGAATCTTGAGTGAATATCATTTGAAAGATGAAGCATACCATTTCAAAGCTCTTAAGAAAAAAAAATTAAAAGTAAGAAAAACGCTGTGCAATAGTTTTGCGTCTAATTTTTCCATAAGAGTAATGTCTCAGTCGGCAATCCATGGAACTTTGCCTAGTGCAGAATAATTAAAAAAGAGGCATCTTGAAACATAAAATAGCATTTTCATTTCCAACGACACGGAAATGTTTAGTCTCGTAGTGTTAAATTCAGTGAATAAGGAGACGTTTGATCGGTCTTTCGAAATTGTCAATTATACATTGTTTGTTTCTTCTTTCTGTTAAGTATTATATTCTCAACGAAAAATAATAAAATTTTCGATCGATCGTTGGCGATTCATTAGAACCAAATGGAGTAATTTGATTGTATATTGAACGTCTACATTTTCTCCTCTCGCACAATGAATGTTGAAAACCAAAACAAAATTCATCTGGGCTTCATTTTTCACGCATTTATTATCTTGTCACTCGCGCATCTGATATGATAATACCAATAACAATTTTAACTGTATCACAACAACCGCATTCGGCTTTCGCCACACATTTCGTACTTTAGCGAGGCTGCATTAATAATCCTACACATGCAATGCGTAAGATGCATAGTCGATAATTCATTTTAAAAGTTGATAAAAAATTTTATATGAAATGAAACAATGGAGAAAAATGTAAAAGAAAAGTGAGATTTAGAATACGACCCAAAAATGAAATATGGTGAACGGAAAAAATGTAGACTATATTGATCCCGGATCGAGGCATCGTATATTCACCGACGAGAGTACGATGACTGCACATTTTTTTCATCAAGTTTTTTCCATGGCTGACGCTGATACAACATAGTGTGATACGTGACGTGAACCATTATTGCGATCTGATATTCAATAAGGAATAGAATCGAGGACAGATCGGAAAATTTTTTTATTATGCTGCACGACGAAATTGAGGACTTATTAAAAATGCACCGAGAAAATAATATGCCGTTGAAATGTAGAATTTTCTCGCTGCATTTTAAATAAATTATTTATAAGATGAAAATTAATTTTATCATGCAGTATGAAAAAAACATTCACCCGATACTACAGAATTCTTGATATGTTTGAGGTTTGCGGGATAGCGAAATGTGTCAGATAAAGTTTGCGTAATTGTTAACTGAAAGTACTTTTTATTAAACAAAAATTAGATTGAATATTTACTTTCTAAAAGACAAATTGTAAATACGATATATTTACCCTCAGATTATATATTATAAATAGGTTAGCACAAGCTTTTCTAACCGAATTTTATTTTTCTAAAAAAAAAAGAATAAAGAATGTATTTGGAAAGTAAATTTCAAACCTAATTCTGTAAATTAATAATAATGTTTAATTGCGAGTATAACTAATTCGCTACCGTTGAATGAAAAAAAAGCGGTACCTTCAAAACAAGATGTTCTTTTTAAAGTCAATGTTGAATTTTTGTATAAATAAAATGACAAGTTGATTGTTTTCTTTTTTGAGTTCGCAAAGGATTCTTTAGTATCGATCATTCCAAATCCTATCATAATTTTTTATTCAAAATAGGGGGAAAAATTCTTTAAGTTTATG